>JABAJW010008959.1:7280-109849 GCA_018855395.1 Arthromyces matolae | reverse complement strand
GATCAATCACGCGACACACTCAATCTCATTCTTCTTATTAATGCACTGCCCCAGTGCACAGTTCAGCTACCAACTTCATGAAGCTCAACAGCCCGATACCACAACCGCTCTCAAAGGAATGCTCTAAAGCTGCCAGGATATGTGAGTTGTACTGCTTCCCTCCAGTGAATGTTCAAGTGGACTTGAGATCAATTCCACCTCGTACTATCAGTCAAATCCTTTGTCGACGACCACAACAACGGTCTGGACGGAGTCATACCTAGATCAGTGCTCGAGAATGCCAAAGGCTTCGCCATCTTCACTATATTCAAGGCAGGATTTCTCTTCTCCGCCAGAGCAGGAAGTGGAATTGTCATCGCTCGTCTGGATGACGGAAGTACGCCGAAAACATCGCTTCGTACTTCTTTGACTGATCATTCATAGATTGGTCTGCTCCCAGTGCGATAGGCACCGCAGGAGTAGGTGTCGGTGGGCAAGCTGGGGCTGAGATGACTGATTTTCTCGTTGTACTGAATACCCGTGCGGTAAGTATCTATACTTGGAGTTCCAGCATTTGTCGCAGCAAATCATCAGACATATACAGGCTATTGTAAGCGTACATCCATTTTATCTCCCAACACAACGTCACTGTCATTTTAGAGAAGTTTCATGGCAGCTGGTTCTTTGACGCTTGGAGGCAACATGAGTATTGCGCTTGGACCTTTGGGCCGCAACGGTGAAGCATCCGGTGCCCTCAATAGTAGTGGTAAAGTTGCTGCGATGTACGTTTAGACCAGACGTCATTTAAATATCACGACCAGGGCTCACGAATACATCACAGGTACAGTTATTCGAAAACCCGGGGTCTTTTTGGGGGAATATCCGTAGAGGGGTCCGTCATCGTCGAGCGCCAAGACGCGAATCACCAGGCTTATAACTCGCCTGTCACCGCACGAATGCTCCTCGGAGGCATCGTCGAGGCGCCAGAATGGGCCTCACCCCTGATCCGCACGCTTGAAAGTTGTACGGGTACGCCTAGTACAGGTCGCAGGTGGGTTGAAGATGGCTTTCAACGTGACGGCCCCTATGCATTTGGACCGGCATCAAGCCCCACTGCAGAGCAAAATCCCTCGTTTTGGCAGAAGAAGAAATCTTGCACTGAGGCTTTTACACCAGGAAAACGCAAAGACTTCGGATCATATTTCGAGTCAACTGAAGGTAGATCTAATCGTCTACAAGGACGTGCCGTCACAGACTGGGACCAGGACATCCCTTCAACCTCCCAATCAAACCCCTTTAATCCGACACGCCCTCGATTCGGCCATGTTACTTCTTCCTCTTCCGTTAGTACTACATCGTTGGAGATGTCTTATGACAATCCTGCAAGGGCACATCGTCCTCGAGCACTCACTGAGGACCTGTCATCATCATCCCACCTTTCAACTGACCCTCCTACTCTAATTAATATGGATCATACTTCGAGCGCAGGTCATATTCAACCTCACGCCGTAGGAACACACGAGGCTCAGGGAACAGGTCTTGGTCGCGCAATTGCACTTTACAACTTCAACGCCATAGAGGTGACCTAATTCCCCCCAAGTATTATCGTTCCACGTTTTGACAACCATGCCTAGGATGGTGATCTATCTTTCACTAAAGGGGACGTCATTGACATAATAAAGATGAGCGACAGCACTGATGACTGGTGAGCGAAGAAATTACACATGTTGCAGGTTGGATGTCGACTTTACATATATCCATAGGTGGACGGGTAAATGTGGCAGCCGAATAGGTATTTTCCCAGCAAATCGAGTTGAAATTGTCTAGCTAGGCCGTAGTATGGACTACCCTGAAGTGTCTTGCCTATGTATCAGAGTATCTGATGTGATGTGATGTGTACACCGTATGATATGCTTCCTTGTACTAACCGAAAGTTGGGTTGAAAGGTTAGGAGTAATAGAACGACATTGCAACCTCTTCATCAACCTCATCGTCGGATTCGGTGAGGTCAATTACATCTACAGGACTTGACGCCCTACGCGGAGGCTTCTTCGCTACTGGTTCTTCATCCGAGTCGGAAAGTACTAAGACTTCTAAATGGCTCCTGGAATGCTGCATTGGTGGATGTGTATCATGCCACGCGAGAACTCGAGGGTGAGCGACAACCCTGTACAGATCCCTCACTAAGATATCGCACACAAGACAAGAAATTCATGCATACTTTGAAGGGTCAAAATTTAGGACCTGCAATTGGGCCATACACGTTGCGCGCGAAAGCGCGACGTATGCTGAAACGATGCTTTTGTCAGCATGACAGAGACTGAGTTTCGAAAACAATACCTTGACCCTTCTCAAACGTCCGTTTGAGATCAACCTTGACACGTTCCAGCGTTTGACCCTGAGATTTGTGCACGCTAAGTGCCCAAGATAAGATCAAGGGTACCTAAGTATAACTGTTACAAGATGAAGTTGATGAACTCCTAAGACGACGTACTTGATCACGACGAGCTTCCATTTTGCCTTCTGCATTGTCAATCGTGAACTCCTGGGGAATTATAAGGACCTCCTGCCCGCCTATGAATTTGACAACGGGCCAAGCTAAATCAGAAGAGGGAAGTTTCTGTCGACCGTCTGGTCGCTCGCTGCCTGGGATACGGGCACCTTCTGCGAGAGCCTTTTCTGACGTCTCGAAGCGCAGGATCTGGCCCACAGAGCCATTAACCAACTGGCCTTGGACGAGGTTCTTGGAGACCGTCAGGCAAATATATGCAATCAAACAATGGGCTAGTCACCTTCACCAGCATGACTTGTGCTCCAACCTATGTACTTATGGATGGTCAAACATCTTACCATGTAATCCTGTTCACAAACCTTCAGGTGTATTTGCCGAGGTACAACTAGACGTTCCAGGAGGCGGTCCATCTGAGGTATGCTAACAGGTTCGCCAAATGAGTCGACACCAGGGATATCGTTAGCACGATAGCTATGTGATTCTGTCTGTAGTTGGTTAAGACGGAAAGTGTTAGACCTATCGACTTCGTATCGTGTCGAGAAACTGAAATAGGGTCATCAACCAATCATCACAATTTTGAGAAGTAGGACGAACAGTTCCGTTGGTTCAATGCCATCTGTGTACTCGACCTTTCTTGACAAAGCAGCAAACGCATGTGTGACTTTCTCGTCCATCTGTCCAAAGCGCATGGCATTCAGCATATCGACGAATTCTACGAATTGACTCAACATCCACTGAGGATAAAAGTAACAAGACAACCTAGGTTACCTTGATCTTTCTGGCGGAAAACTTGGGTCAACATGACCGGGGAGCCCACACAAGCTTCCCAGCTTTGTGCGTCAAAAGCAAACACAGGTGGAATCTGCTGCCCCTTTTTGTCACGATTCGGAACTGGGGGAAGTTGACAAAAATCGCCTGACAGGACGAGCTGCCTTAGAATATCAATGTAATTTCCAATGGCTCATGGTAGTTGTGACCAAACCTGTATCCCACCAAAAGGATGATCATTACGCCGAACACTTCTGGCAATCACTTCCTTTGAAAAATAGTTTAAGATCAGAAACATGAGAGATGACCGCTAGTGCTAAATCTCACAAGTTTATCGAACAAGGTGCCGTCCAACATCGATACTGCATTTCATGTGAATGTTTAGAACCTTTTAATCTTGCCGTTAGACCTACCTTCGTCGATGATGAGCGTATCGACATTTTTCCAGCGATCAAGAATTGGTTCAAATCGTGCGCCACCAAAAAATTTGCCAATATACCGATCCGCTTCTAAGTCTCCAAGGCCTATTCCTGCCCATGAATGAAGCGTACTTCCACCGATATTGACTGCCGCTATCCCCGTCGAGGCAGTGATACCCAATACATCTCCCCGTTCTTTTAAAGTGCTGATAATTTCACGAAGCAACACAGACTTCCCGGTACCTGGACTGGAAGTCGGTATTTTGAAACATTGGGAGTTGAATGCATACCAGCTGATCCAGTAAAGAAGACGCTTTGTCCTTTCTTAACCTTGTCTAGGACTTGCTCTTGTTCTGGGGATAGAATGACTGGTGATCTTTGAGGTAACTCGGTCTTCGTATCTGAAGGCCCAGATGTTGTAGAATTGATATCAAACCCGGGAACCGGGCATGGCTCACTATTAGTGTGTGGGGGATGCGGTCGTGATGTCGAGGATTGTGAAGGCGAGAGTCTGATACGTTGTCTGGATGATGAGGGTTCCGCTGAAGTGGTATTAGGACGGTTGAACCCGCGCATAGCTAGCTGTTCTATTGTCTTGGTAGTATACCATCTTTTCTCAAAAAGCTCTGACAGGACTCACCCGCAAGCCACTGTTCTGCCTGTTGCATAGAAGGAAAACTTTTGAATACGGCGGGAAATTTGGTGGTCTATGGGTTATAAGTCTCGAACGGCATGCTAGATGCGGTGTGCAACCTTTTCCTTGCACTTCGAGAGTCAAAGATGTTTTCAATTCGTAGGTTAGAAGGACTCACTTCATCCCATGTGTCGTAAATGTTGGGACCGTCCCTACCGACGGCGACAGCGTAATATTTCTTTGCTGATTTGGGCATTTCAAGTCAAGGCATAAGTTAAAGAAGAAGCGCCAACACGTCCACGTAGATCCATCGATATTCTCACACTAATGACTCTTCACAAGACACATGCCATTGCCTCGAAGCTTCAGTCAAAAGCTTTCTCACGTACGACGCTACAAACTCGCTAGTGTGCAGGGACAATTCTTTACGTAGTCTCTTATTCACTCTTTTATTCGTCGATATTGCCTGCAGCAAAATGATTCCAACGCCCCCAGCAACTCCTTCTCGCTCACCTCGCCTGACGTACCGAAATTCTTCAAGATTTTATCAAGATCATCGGCAAATGGTTGATATTGGTGTGCAGGCCACAGGGGCAGGAACCACTCCACCCACCAGTCCATCACGCAATGTCAACGAGAGTACGACCGCTGCGACACCACCGAATCCGACAAAAATTCCTTTGCTCCCTGTTACTGTGGATTTATCCGATCAGCAGAAACATATTCTAGACATTGTCAAGTCTGGAAAAAACGTATTCTTTACAGGTCCTGCTGGTATGTTAACCGCCACCTTATCTCATCTTCTTACAAGTCGAGCCGACATTTTCCAGGGACTGGAAAGTCTGTCTTGCTCCGTGCAATTATTGATGAGCTCAGAAATATATGGGGCCCCAAAGCAGTTGCAGTCACCGCAACTACCGGCGTCGCTGGAGTCAACGTCGGCGGTACAACTCTCCACTCCTTTGCTGGCATCGGCCTTGGTAAAGAAAAGGTTGAGAACTACGTCGAAACCCTAAAGAATTCAATTTTCCTTAAAGCTAAATGGGATAACACCAGAGTCTTGATCATAGACGAAAGTACGCAAGCCCTTCTATTGTTGCTCTCTAATTTACGCGTCTGACCCACCCAATAAAGTAAGCATGATGGATGGTCGACTTTTCGATAAATTAGTAAGTCCTTAACCTCCTTGTCAGGTTTTCTATCCTTAAGTCACGTCCAGGAACAGATTGCCCGCGAGGTACGCGGAATCGAGAAACCATTCGGAGGACTTCAGGTATGAATCATGAATCTATCTATACATAATCCGTCTTCTTGATAATTAAACGTACTTTAGCTGGTCCTCTGTGGCGATTTTTTCCAATTGCCACCTGTGCCGGACAAGAGCTATAATTACCAAATGGCTTCACTTCCTACTTTCGATGCATTGACTTGGTCCATTTGTATACCACAAACCTATCTTCTCACTCAAGTATTTCGACAAAAAGACAACAGTAAGTGAATGCTCGCCCTCTCTGACCGAGCTTCTAACATCATGTGTCGTTGGCTAGCGTTTGTCGAGCTTCTGTCTGCAATGCGCGTTGGCAACATGACCTCGAAACACATCGCCATTCTCAAAGGCCTGTCACGACCCGTTGTCTATGATGATGGAATCGAGCCATGTGAATTGTAAGTCAGAGCTGTGATTGGAGATATGGAAAGTTCGTGAACTCAACTTTACAGGTTTGCCGTGCGTGCGCAAGTTGAAAGTTGTAACAACAGCCGATTGGCTGCTCTTCCCGGTCCACAACATCGGTATAAATCTATCGACAGGGCTGGATACGACTACCGAGGCCATCAGATATCCATGTCAGAGGCACAAGTGCTTCTCCATCGACTGGTGGCGTCCGCTGACCTCACACTGAAAGCGAGTATCTCAACCGATATCAATGCTACACATGCTTACATTTTTTTCGGTAGGTCAATGCACAAGTCATGTTAATTCAGGTGAAGCATCCATCAGCATTCGCATCCATATCCTTATCCCTTCTCGATGAAGAATATCGTCCAAGGAGTACTAGTGAACGGATCTGCTGGCAAGGTCGTTGAGTTTCTGACCATTTCTGAGGCGGTTGCTCGAAACATAGCAATCGCCGAATTAAAGCAAACCACTCAACAAGAGAATCAACCCAGGCGTCCACCAAAAGAGCTTAGACCTCTGGGCAACAATACATTTGGGAAGATGGAGAAATGGCCATTGGTACGATTTATCAATGGTCATGAACTTCTTTGTGCACCCGTGGAGTTCACCTGTCAGGGATTCGTGGGAAACACAGAGGCCTCTAGACTCCAGGTTCCCCTGCTTTTATCGTGGGCTATGTCAATTCACAAATCACAGGGACAAACACTGGAGAGAGTGAAAGTTGATCTGGGGAGGGTCTTTGAGAAAGGACAAGGTACGTTACCCATCGAGCACCTTGCTCTTGAACTGAGTATATGTCTCAAACATCAGTCTATGTTGCCATATCAAGAGCAACAAAAATGGAACAACTGGAAATCGTAAATTTTGACCCAGGAAAGTGAGTTAAAAATCATCTCATCGCAATCACGATGTGACCGCTATTAGGATTGAGGCGCACCCTCGTGTCGTCCAATGGCACCATGAATTGGATCATGCAGAGGCTGAGGCAGCAGCTCAAAATCTATCTTACAATCTTGACATGATGGACTCTGAAGAAGCCATAGCAAGCTATCCTTGGGATTCCTAAGATCCCCCTGATCACCCAGTATCATAAGAGAATTCGGACAACCCTCGAGCTTTTCTACAGATGGATTGATTGGTCACCGATTAAATATCACTGGGAGCAAACGTGTAACTCTCGCATGCGAGAAAATGCTCCCAGAAAATAGGTGAAAGAAATATGTAGAAGTTCTGCTCCACCCTCATCTTGCTTCTGTATACTTCCGATATAAAGCTCTCCTCGATTGAGGCTCAACATAGCACCAGTATATAATATAATCTGTCATCAATGTACATCGATAACCATACGCACTTTCCAAATAGTAGGATGTGCAATGCAACGTAATTCAAGAGATTACGCCAGATATGAGAGTGATAAGACCTGCTGCTGCTGATCACACAGATGGAGGCAGGGAATCGTCCAAGCGTGGCTGAGGTACTATGGATTGTGATATGTCAGAAGTACCAGATACTGATCGTCGTCGAGGTGACGGAGACTGTTGCAGGGTGTTCGGCGTACTGTTTTGTGCCTCTCGCCGCGGTGACGAGTCATCTGTTTCGTACATCGTTGATGCTACAGACGGTGAAGACGGAGGTGTTTCTTCAGAGGAGCGCCTTCGCCCAGGCCTCAGTGATAATGGTGGTTGCGGGATTTCGATGTAAGCCCGGGTTGGAGTTTGCGGATTGGCGCGAGCGGAGGGATGTATACTGCTAATTGGGCGAGATGGTAAACGAGGAGTAAAATCTTGAGGGGAAGACGTTGGCTGAGGAGGATTGGCAGAGAGAGCAGACGGTGGAACACTTGCGATCTTTGTGCTTCGCGAACCATAACTGTAAACGGGCGCAGGCTCACCTGCTGGAGTTGGAGGAAGAGGTGGGGAATAGTGACTAGGGTGTTCTGCGTAAAGAACATTAGCATAGGTGATCAGATCCTCCATGAGGGAATCCTACAAAAAATCAGCCATGGAAATAGAAATGTTTGGCTTCACACACCTTCCATGTCTGGACACTTAACAAATCACCACCTTTCGGTATTTCATCTTCTCCGAAAATGACGCTGCCAAAGACAATTGCAAGATTTCTCGGATCCATTTTATTCTTTTCACTACAAGCAGCGACCCTAGCAAGATGCTCCAGAAGAGCCCTCAGTGTTGATTGATGGACAGGTGGAAGTCGTCGTATCTTTGAACGAAGCAGCATGAAATTGTTTGCGATGTGGTCATCTGTAAAAACATGAGCTAGGGGACTGTCCATGGGGACGCAGACGAACTTCGATCCTCTGAATGTTGTAACCTTTCCTGCAAAGGGAACCTAAACACAGGTTCAGGCAGCTCTCGCAAGTAAAGCTGTGGACGGTTTGAAGCTGAAGTCACTGTTAAAGTAAGGTCTGCGCACCTTTAGCAAGGACGACACTGCATACACGTCATCACGATGCGTAAATTCAAAGCGCTCCTCATCCTTTTCAATATTATGTTGCAACTGAAGGAAAAGTTAACACATTGACAGTCTCTTGGATTGAGCTTACAGTCTGGACGATAGCATGACGGCCAGAGACCTAGGAAACGGGAGATTAGAAACCAAATGGTACTATATCGCTCCACTGACCCGATATAACCCCTCCGACTCAAGCCCACGCCGATCAATTTCTTGTATACATATTCGAACGATTTTTGGTATTTCACCATCCTGCAGACCCTTTGACGTTGCATAATCCACCAAGCTGAAACCGAAAATTAAATCGTTGCACAAGCCAACAGTGCCATGATGGTATAATGTGGGTTCGGGTATTGCAGAAGCCATGGAGCGGGGTATATAAGCTCTTAATTTGTTGACATCTCTTTCAGGAGATATGCCATTTACTATTGAACGCGAATGTGTTGCAAGTTGTGTCTGTGTCGAGGAAGTTGCACTGTTAAAAATCAGGGGGATTGAAATATAAACTTTGTCAATCTACGCACGTCATATTATCAGTATATCTTTCAAGTGATTTCTTCATAACTGAGGATATCTCTCCAACAAACATCTCCAAGCTCTGCTCAAACTATCAGCGAGAGTTTTGATAGAAAAGATATTTTGACTAACATTGTAGCCTCCCTCGAGGATCTTGGTTCGTCTAAGACGCAATGTTTCTAGCCAGTGGACACCTTTGCGATATTCTCGATCTAGAATTGACGGTTATATACGGTCCCAATGCATCAGCGATGCAACACACACCTGCATCATCCGCTTCTCTTTTGCTGCGCACGGTTCGAAGAGCCTGATTCTCTCTACCGCCACCTAAGGACTCCTTCACGCCCCCCTTGTCGAGAAACCCAATAAGCTGATTGAACTGCTTCTTTCCTGTATTATGATGTTTTGGGGGTCAGTCAAATCATAGATATCATTGTACTACAAACCTTGGTGGGCTAGATCTGAGAATGCAGTTGACGATGAAGGTGAGCGATTTCGGGGAGGAGCGCCACTACCAGAAGGTCGGCGATCTAGAGCACGGAGTGGCTGAGGGCCAGTTACAGTTGGTTTCGACGGGATCGAGGGATTGGATTTAGAGTTGCTCAAATGATGATATTGATCAGACCCCTGCGGCGGGGAAGGATGTGGCGGAGGAGGAGATGTAGATGTAGTCGCTACCCGTTTTTGTTCCTGTTTTCTGCGATTGTGGGACGGAAAACGCAGAAAGTAGGATTTGGCGCACCTCTACCTCGGTAAACTTCTTGCCATATTTTGACTTCAATTTAGGCAGTACATTTTCTGCGTAGTCATTGTACGCTGCAGTAGAGTCCTTGAGGTCCTCTTTGATCCGTTTCCGTGTGCGATCCTGAGTTTCCTAGAGGAGAGATTGCAGATGATAAAGCGAGATTTGGGAAGGAGCTCGCCTTCAATGCCGTCAGGGGAACGATAACGTCTGTAGTCAGAGCGGCACAAAATGCTTCTCTTGCCTGGGCCTCTGAAGTGGGATGAGATTGAAGACTATGTTTGCGTGGAGAGGACACACATACCCCGCTCCACGTTATCTCTGACCTCATTCCAAGCATTCCTGGTGGTGCTGAGTTCTCCCCGATCATCCAGGTAAGTGTCGAAGGATTTGATTCTGCGGTGCAACTTGAGGAGCGACTCGACGCTGAACAAAATTCAGAGCGCTGCAATGAGAGGGTTGAACGACCAAGACTAACTATGTTTCCTCGATTCGCTTCCTAAATGACAGCTTAGCACGCGAATCGGGGACGATTGAACGGGAATAACTGACCGTTCTTGGAAGAAGCTGAGATAAGAGTCAGAAAGGATGCGAAGATGAGCATCGAAGAGAGGTATAGGCCCTTGAGGCGTTGGAGAAGAATCCGAAGTCGACGGCCTTGACGGCGTAACTGGGTCCATGATCAACGTCAATTGTGACGGAAGAGCGATATAATCTTTGCGAACTAGAGTATACTCTGGCTCCATTATAGTACCTCAACCACCACGTGACTTCTACTGCTAAGGGCCAACTACCAGCAGCGGTCCATGGCCAGCGCCAAGCCAACGCCTACCCCAGCCTCGGACTGAGGACAGCAGAATGAATGTAAGTCCTTAAGGCATCTGTACATTACCGTGTAGTCGTTTTACATGATTCCAACGTTCAAAAACCATTGCGCCGACTTCGGACCGATTGCACGATGAGGGTCTCTTGCAGCACCAACTTATCGTTTACTTTATCCTCAAGTATAGAAGGCACCTGAGGTACCACCTGGCAGGCTGGAACTGATCATCACTGCATCCATGCAGTAACTTTTGATAATTCCACGTGCAATTTTTTTTTTGCCGCGGTACCGCCTTCCTAATAATAAGAACGATTAAATGAATCATCCAGGTAAACGGACGTGCTTGATTATTTACCAGCCAAGTCGCAGCGGCAGTTGTTGTTCCTCCCTTTTCACTGAGCACGCTTGACGGTTTCGGTCGTCACGATGAATCCATTCTCGAACTGGATCCAGAGTTCGGGGATGTACCCTTCATCCGAGCAAATAGCTTTCACTATCGCAAGTGCACAAGACAGTAGACCGTGAGTTCGATTTATCATTTCTCTGGCATTGTTCAAAAATTGAACATCTTTCGAAGTCTTCTGTCGCACACCCTCAGTATTCCCAGTATAGTGGGTGCAATATCTGCAGGGGCTCTTATCATCCAGCTATTCCTCAATTCACACATCTACGAACGAATTAGTGGGCGCTTCTTATCCGAAGGTCGAATCAATGATGAAGAACCCGACGCGTCTTCGCGTCCCCGTGGCATTCGTGGTCATATCGAAAGTCTGGGTGGCAACGTCATTTTCACCTACAAGATTGCACGTTTAGTGGGGTGTTTGTTACTTACTGGTCTTTCCCTGTATGGGTTCCTCCATGAACGCGGCTCCCGGAGCGCATTCGAGTTCAAGGAGAATATTGACTTATCTATTGTGGCGTCATATGTAGGCGAAGTTTGCGATTTTTTCAACCGACAACTGAACCTTTCATTTTTCGCAGGGATATGCATCTTTTTTGGCGGCGATCACAGTTTTCGGATGCCCAAAGTGGAGCAGAGTTGCTTCAGTTCATGTCAATATCTTGCTCCTTACTACGTTTGGGGTCTTTTTCTATCGCGACCTGTTTCCACTCGCGACATACAACCTAACCCCTGTTGACGCATCGGAAGGGCCAATTTTATGGGTCAAGTTGTGTGTTCTGACTTTGACAGCCGTATTCGTCCCTCTTTTGGTCCCACGGCAGTATATACCTGTAGACCCCAAGGTCATTTCTTTCATGCCAGTCAACAAACGCACAACTCATTCTTTTACAGAATCCTATGGAAGTCCCTAACCCTGAGCAGACCGCTTCCCTGTTGTCGTTGGCGGTGTACTCCTTTTTGGATCCTATTGTCTTCTTGGCATATAAGATTCCCCATTTGTCGCATGAACAACTTCCGCCATTGTCCGATTCAGATTATGCTAAGACCCTGAAAGCCAACAGCTTCCCTGTGCGTGTTTGTTCATTGTCGACAACGACTTGGTTTATTCACGTATTTTTAGCATATCGACCCTTTTGCTGGTGGCCGAAAACAACATCTAGCATGGGGTCTTCTACGAACTTTCTGGCGCGAGTATATAATCCTTGCGGTCATGATCTTCATATCTGCATGTGCAAGTTTTGCCTCCCCTGTGGGAGTTAAAGAGCTACTTCGGTACGTTCTGCGTCTCCCTGCAATGTCTTTGTCAATCTCAGTTCTCGCGCAGGTACATCGAGACTCGTGGAGAGAATGCCTCCATTCGACCCTGGTTTTGGATCCTCTGGTTATTCGCTGGTCCAGTTTTGGGTTCACTGGCTTGGCAGTGGTATATCTATATCAATGTACGTTGGTTTGTTCGTCGATTTGATCTATTTTTTTAATCCTGATCTTGACAGACACGGACCTTGGTGCGCGCGGAGGGCATCATAACTCAGCTGATTTTTGAGCATTCACTCCGAATTCGGGTCAAAGCTGAAACTGAACAAGTTGTATCGCCCGGACCTTCCACTCCCACAGGGTCGGACACTAATTCCGTCCTCAGTGTTGTTTCTCCGGATGAGGCCGATGGTACTACTGCCCACTCGAGTGATTTCACTGGCTCGATGGAAGGGGAAACCTTACATTCTCAGGACGACACCCTTCACACTAGTTCCTCAAGCCTCAAATCTGACAGTTCCAAGAAACCCGAAGCAAAAAATGTCAAACCCGCAGACGGCTCAGCTTCTGAAAACGAAAAAAATCTTGTTGGCAAAATCAATAATCTTGTCACAACTGACCTGGGAAATATCACGGATTCTCGAGATTTCTTAATGGTCCTCATTTATACACCACTTCAAATCATCTTCTGCATCATCTTCCTTTATCTTGTGCTGGGATGGAGGTAAGACGGGATGCCATCTGTGCGTCGATGAACTGACGTTTATTGTCCAGTGCATTTGTTGGATTGGCCACTATGATACTTCTTTTCCCCATTCCTGGTTACGTCGCCAAGCGTATACAGGATGTCCAGGTGATAAGGTTGAAACAAACCGATGCTCGTGTTCAAACTGTCACCGAGAGTATGTCCTCAGGTTCTTACGATCTTCAGGGTCTAATGAAATTAAAAGCTATGAATGTTTTGCGCATGATCAAACTATTTGGTTGGGAGAAAAAGATGGAGGAAAAGGTTGCTGAAAAGCGAGACAAGGAATTGGTCTGGATATGGAGACGTCAGATCCTGGATTTGATCAACGGTAACCTAAAGTAAGTCGCTTGCCGTCTCCGTCTCTCCCTTCTCATTTATTGATGCTTGGCAAAGTTTCGTCATTCCCGTTGTGACCATGATCGCAACATACTCAACCTAGTAAGTTTGCTCTTCCTGGAAAGGAAGATATAGCTGATTATCCTGGATAGTGTCAGTGGGGCTATTTACTTCTTTGAACTGACGTTTCAATACATCTTTAGACAATTATTATGAAGGAGCAACTTAGTGCTTCAAAGGTTTTCAGTTCTATGGCGGTCTTCGACATGCTTCGGGAGCAACTCCACATGGTATTCTATTCCGTATCAAGGCTTGTTACTGGCAAAGTGTCCATAGACCGAGTCAATGATTTCCTCAAAAATGTAGGTGCAATTTCCACATTTCACTTCAAACACTGAAAGTAGGACAGACTGAACTCTTAGACTCATTTTCTGAAAAAGAAGACAATAACCTCCTCCTATACTCAGACCGACTCACTGAAGAGATCGGCTTCCGGGACGCTAGCTTCACATGGTCAAACGATGCGGAGGGAAACTCGACGCCATCCAAGAGGAACTTCATGTTGAAAATTGATGGCGAATTGGAGTTCCAACGAGGCCAGATCAATCTTATCATTGGTCCCACAGGATCCGGCAAAACATCACTTCTTATGGCACTTCTTGGTATGTATACATATTAGGATGATTCTACCCTCACAAGAGCGACTGATGTTGCGTGCAGGAGAAATGCATTTCATTCCTTCACATCCTCACTCTAAGTTCCACCTTCCACGAGATAAGGGTGTAGCGTATGCAGCTCAAGAATCATGGGTTCAAAACGAAACCATCAAGGTTTGTTTGTTTTTTCTGATCTTACTCACCTTTGAGTTGAATTTGTGTTAGGAAAACATTTTGTTTGGTTCGCCGTTTGATGAAGAACGCTACAAGAAAGTCCTATACCAATGTGCACTTGAACGCGATCTTACGCTGTTTGAAGCCGGTGACAAGACGGAGGTGGGAGAAAAAGGCCTGACTCTCAGTGGCGGGCAAAAGGCTCGCTTGACCCTAGCCCGGGCTGTCTATTCTCGCGCAGAAATTCTCCTTTTGGATGATGTCCTCGCGGCCTTGGAGTGAGTAAAGTTCTATTAGGTGCCACCATTCCTGATTGCGAGTTCAGTGTCCACACTGCCAAATGGATAGTGGAGAAATGCTTTGCTGGCGACCTTTTAAAAGGCAGGACGGTACTCCTCGTGGTAAGCACACCTCATTTGTTCAGGCTTTCCCTCGGATATCCATTTTTTTTTTCTAGACACATAACGTTGCAATGGCGCGTCCAATTGCAAGTTATGTTGTCTCAATGGCGATCGACGGAACAATACATACTCGAGGCGCAATCTCTGAAGCACTCAGCGACTCGTACATTGCTGAAGAACTTGCGAAAGATGAGGATGCAATTGCTAAAGTAGAAAGCGATATTGATTCAGCCGCTGTCAATGGAGAAGCCAAGGCAGATGGGAAGTTGATTGTTGCTGAAGAAATTGAATTGGGACATGTCAGCTGGGCCGCGTGTAAGTCTCCGTTATGCATGCCATTAGTTAAAACTCAAAGCCACCGAAGTGAAACTCTATTTCGCTGGTTTGGGTGGCAATAGTCCTGTGTTCTTCTTTTTAGCTGTTATCACCGGACTTATTCTATGCGATCTTTCCAATGTTGTACAAACCTGGTTTCTTGGCTACTGGGCCTCGCAGTACGACCCCCATCATCCGTCGTCAGAAGTTCCCGTCCTCTAGTAAGTGACAAGGAACTTTTATTGCGTGTATTCGAAAGCTGAGCCCCAACAATAGTTATATCGGCATCTACAGTTTGTTTTCCTGTTATATGAAGATGAAAATCTTGATTGATGCTGGCAATCCATATAGGCGCAATGCTACTTGCAGGGGTTGCTCTATATTGCGCTTCTTATTTGCTTTACATTCATGGCGTGATTCGTGCGTCGAGAAGCATCCATAGCCAGCTGTTATCCTCTGTTTTGGGGACAACCCTAAGGTACGTGACCGCCTGGCTCCCACCGTATTTCAAGCTGACCTTTGCATGCAGATGGCTCGATGTAACACCCACGTCCCGAGTGATCGCCAGATGTACTCAGGATATCAGAGCAGGTAGACGACTTTCAATGAGTGTCGATCAATGTCGCTTACATCTTACATTTTTTTAGTCGACGGCGATATTTCAAATGCACTCTGGTGGTTGTCCGAAATGACGTTCTCCATGATGGTCAAATTTGGGGCTATTATGCTCTTTACTCCCGCATTTATCCTGCCTGGCGTCGCTGTTGCCATTCTGGGTGGTTGGACAGGTCAGGTTTACATCGCAGCTCAGCTCTCAGTAAAACGCGAGATGTCAAATGCAAAGGCACCTGTTCTTGGCCAGTATGTGATTCCAATCCTTTCTGTCGCGTTGTCATTTGAAATTGGGAAAAACAAGTTTCGGGGCTGCGATTGCTGGACTTGGTGAGTGAAAAATCTATGGACACTGGAAGTTATATAGTAATATCGTTCATAGCTTCCATCCGTGCTTACGGCGCCCAGAAGGTCTTCCAAGATGAATCGCTCAATCGTATCAACCGCTATACCCGAGCAGCCAGAACATTTTACAACCTCAATCGTTGGATCTGTGTTCGCGTAGACGCAATTGGCGGTCTGTTTGCCGCCTCTCTAGCAACTTATCTTGTCTATTTCCAGGACCAAAAAGCATCGAACACAGGTTTCTCCCTCAATATGGCAGGTTAGTGATTAGTTGAGTATTCCATCTTTGGGCTCAAATATTGGATTAGTTGGGTTTAGTGGCATGATTCTTTGGTGGGTGAGGGTATTGAACGATTTCGAAGTTCAGGGTAAATTTTGCCACTCGTTACACAACGTTTTCTTCTTTCACTGAACTACTGTAGGCAACAGGTACGATGAAAAAAATGACTCTAAGGCGTAATACTAAGTTCAAGCAGCCTGGAACGCATCCAGGGTTACATCCAGATTGAGCAAGAACCAAAAGCTAGTCAACAGGGTGTTCCCCCTGCCTATTGGCCATCTAGTGGTGAAATACAAGCGGAGAATCTATCTGCGAAATATTCTTCGGATGGGCCCACAGTGCTCCACAATCTCTCGTTCCATATCAAGTCTGGGGAACGTGTCGGTGTCGGTGGGTAGTGATATCTCTTTATAGCGACATCAAACCAATGGACTTTTTAGTTGGCAGAACAGGCTCAGGCAAAGTTGGTCCCCAGCCCATAACACACTTATTTCTTGCTTATTTGCACTCTTACAGAGCTCGCTGACTCTTTCTCTCCTGCGTTGCATATACAATGATGGCAACGTCTATTACGATGGCCTGAATACCAAGGATATCAATTTGGATGTTCTGAGATCCAACATCACCATCATTCCTCAAATTGTCTGTACCACCGTTTACTTCTTTTCGCTGTTCAAGGCTCACCCTATTGCTACCAGCCCGAGTTGCTGAGCGGTAGTTTGAGGCAGAACTTGGACCCCTTCGAGCAGTACGATGACGCTACTTTGAACGATGCGCTCCGTGCCGCTGGGCTGTTTTCTTTGCAGAACGAAATGGAAGAAGGCCGGATCACTCTTGATAGTGCTATCGCAAGTGGTGGTATTAACCTCTCAGTTGGCCAACGACAGATCCTTGCCCTAGCAAGAGCAATCGTGCGTGGTAGCAAACTGTTAATACTAGATGAAGGTGCGTAATTTGAATCTGAATGTCTCCACGAAACACGCTGTTAACCCCTTGAATCAGCAACATCTGCGATCGGTATGCTCTTATCCTTCTTATCCTTATCCTCGACGTTATAATATGTCGTAGACTATAAAACAGACTCGATCATTCAAACCTCCCTCCGCAAGGAACTTCGGGGTGATGTGACGCTCATAACTATCGCTCACCGATTGCAAACGATTATGGACGCAGATAAAATCGTGGGTTCACCTGTGAAACTTGAGTCTTGTTGCTAACATCTTTTTTTCCTCAAGATGGTGCTTGACGCTGGCCGGATTGTGCGTGGTTGCTGTAGTGAATGCCTTTGGAATCACAAACTGATAAACCTCATTAGGTCGAATTTGATAGCCCAAAGGAGTTGCTCAAGGTTGCAGGTGGTAAACTGAAAGCGCTTGTGGATGAATCGGGAGACAAGGATGCACTTTATGCCATGGCACAACGCGAATAATATCAAAATATTATTACATTTAGTTGAAGAATATATGTAGAAGTCTAAACATCAGAACAGGCTTTTTTTTCAACAGATGGCCAATGCATTCATAACTAAAGGGCATACTGAACGACCACACGAGCGAGAACAAACGCAGCATACTAGCATTAAGAGAGCGACGCCACAGATTGTAGATACTCACGGCATGTAGACATGGAGATGAGAATTATCGCTAGTGTCGTCGGTATCCAGGGTTAGGCTCTAGCCCGTTACGGGGAGGGATGTAGTCTCGCTGAGGGGGCCCAGAGCGTGGAGGAGCACCAGATGGTGGAGGTCCACCGGGGCCGGTGCCAGAATAGTTATTGCCATAAGCTGTGCCACCAGGGTAAGGATCATAGGAACGCGGAGGACTTTCTGAGCGGCGTCTAAATCAAAACATTAGATGTTGCGGGATGGTCCCAAGGTATAATCGTACTTGTACCTGCCAGCTGCAGGTTGTTCTAGTGGGACTCCACGATACTCGTCGTAGCGAGCTTGTGGAGGCGGACTGGGGGGGCGGCCGCGGTAATCAAAATCCCTGCATGTGCGTCTTCAGCGACGCTTGCACAGAGAGGTTCTAGACCTACCTGTTTGGAGGCATCCTCTCAAAATCTTCCCTATATCTTGGGGGAGTCCTTGGTCGCCCACCGCCAGGAGGTACATACCCCGGAGGATATCTCTCCCCGCCCGGCCTCCTTTCGTAACGATCATAGTAAGCTGGAGGTGGCGGCGGCGGAGGACCGCCGTATCCACGGTAGTTCGCATCAGGCTGGGGAGGATAACGTCCTCTATACTCAGAGTGGGGTGGCGGATACCTATCTCTTTCAGGCATTGGTGGTCCACGCCTATAGTCGTCATAATCACGCCCTCGAACGCCAGGAGGTGGGTGACCATACTCCCTATACTCTCTTGGAGACGGAGGCCGACGGTAGTCGCGAGGCGGTGGATAGTCATAGCGGACGTCTCGCGCTGGAGGGCGCCCCATCATATCGTCTCGTGGTGGCATATTTCTGTGGGCAGGGTAGTGTTAAAAAGCCTGGTCAAATAATAAAAATTCGTACGGGCGTCTAGAAAGGACTCTGTAGAAGCAATGAGGGCGGAGAAAGTCATTGAATAAGAGCAGCTTACATGCCAGTGTGATTCGGGCACTCTCTGCCGTCAAAATAATCATCGTAAGCTTCATAGTAGTTTGAACAGTATAACCACACACCTTGCCCAATGGCCCATCTGACCGCATTTGAAACAAGCACCTGGATCCCCAGCAAACTTTGCAGTGCGCCCACCGCCCCTCGATAATTCAACGCGTATTTTGTTTCCCATGAAGTATCCTTCGTGGTATTTTGCCACACTCTCCTCAGCAGCTTCCCGAGTGTCGAATTCCTGAATAATATGAGGGTTCGGCAAGGCCATGCAGAGAGGAAAAGGCATACAACAAAACCATATCCGATTCTGCGTTTAAACGTTAAATTGAGAGACATAATGGCAGCAGTAAAGAACCCACTTTAGTTCAATATTAACAATGGTGCCAATTTTCCCGAAGCAGCTTTGAAGGTCCTCTTGCGTAGTGTGCTCGGGTAGACCGCCAATATAGACTTTGTTCGGCTGGGCAGCAGAAAGTAAACACCGAGTCGAGACAGAAAACACAAGAAGAAGTTTGAATCGTGACCAAGCCAGAGTAAGCCTCCGAAAGCACGAAAGCAACAGTGGAAGCAACCAAGCTAAGAATGATTAATGATAGTAGTGGTCAAAGCACTAGGCCCAGCATCGAATACCACGCGTGGTAATAAGGAGGGCAAGAAAAAATGTCGCAGAATAGACATGAATAGACAAGAAGAGACCTAAGCACCTTGACTTGCTTCTCGCGAAAAGTCATTTCTTTGCCTTCAGCAGCGCTCACCTCATCTGCGCTGGATCCGCGAAGGTAATCTGGATTTTCGGGGCCCTGACCGAGAGTACGGTCATCGTCAACAGGCAAGGGTGCTCCATTTGGAACCTCGACACTGCTTGGGTCTATAGGCTGTTCATCTTGAGGAGCCCAGTTATCCTGCTGAAGAGGGGCTTGCTCGACATCGCTGCTGGGAGGAGGAGGAGCCATAGGGAAAATGGGTGTTCACAACAAGTAACACGCTTGGAATGTTCAAAACATTTCAGACCTATGCAAATCATTTTTCAAACTCCGATTTGGGGTCCGTGCATTCAAAAATGAAACAAGCAGCACTTGGTATGTATTAAAGCGAGCGTAGCAGATATGCCTGGAGCATACCTAGAGTCCAAAGATTACACTACAGATCGTAACACCGAGATGGTTGTAATGCATAGCAAAAGTCTATCGGTCAGCCTCTTTTTTACTACTTTCACCAAGGGTATCTAGTAGTGTTCATCATCCGATTAAAAAAGAGAAACGATATAATGCATTTAAGCAAGAGTCCAGACAGCGCTGGCAACGCTGACCAAAGTCATCAGAGACATGCCCAAAATTGCATTGCCATCCCCGATGAGGTTGACAGCTCCGTTGCTACCCTTGGTGGTGGTCGATGACGAAGAACCAGAGCCGGAGCCGGAGCTGGAACCGCTGGTGCTGACAGCAGACGGAACAAAAGTGGCTGAAGGGTTCGCAAGACAGGAGCTTGCTGCAGCATCAGCGGCAGAGGCAGAAGTAGGTGCAAGAGGGTTGACGGTGCCATTGCCAGCAAAGCTGCAAGATTGCGCATTGCGATTGGTAAGTTGATAATATTCGCTCATCACATAGGACAGCTTGATGGCTGTAGAGGGGGTTATTGTTTGACAGAGAAAATCAGTGAAATGGTAGCGTACTTGGGTCACATCCGGAGATACGGCCGTAAACACCAGTTTGTCCATTACCTCCAATGTCGTCGCATGATCCTCCTTGCTGACCCACAAAACTGCACGCGGCGTCAGTAAGCGTGCCGACAATGACGGAATAGTTGCTCGTTGCGGGCGTAAACACACAACTGAGGCTGCTCTCGAGGCAATCACAAGCAGCTTCATTTGGAGTGGGAGGTAGATTTGTCGATGCAACAAACGTGTCGTTGGTGGTTGGGCAAGCGGGGTATTGGGCAGTAGATGTGCCTTGCGATGGGGAGTTGGGGCCAGTAGCTTGGTTGAACTGTGTCTTCAAGTTGTTGAAATCGTCACCAGTAGTCACAGTCGTCCCGTCAGCAGAGATGCTCACTAGGCCAAATTGACCGTCGGCACTTGATGCAGGCAAGTATGAAAATGCGACACCACCAGACCACACAGGTGACATCTGAGAGCTGAAAATGGCAGCTACTTCGGTCCAGGGCCGTGGAGAAACGCAATTGTTTCCGAATTCACTGAGGTAAGCTGCGACATTGTATCCTGCGAAATCACCAAAGGTTCCAGCATACGATGTCTGGAAAGAGGAGTCACCACACCACGCACTGCATGAACCTTGAGTACCTTCTGCTAAACACTTAGAAAAAACTGACTTACTAATCATTGAGACCGTAGAGGTCGATTGCGCTCGAATCGCTGTTGGTGTTGGTTGGGTCACAGGAAAGGTAGTTTGCAAGAGGGTCACGGAAAGTCCCATCACCATCGATAGCGGCATATCCTACAAGAGCCGAGCTGGATTTCGATTTACTAAAATGCGAAGAGATGAATGAATTGCTTGATTGGAAGGCAAACGGGCACTCACAGATATGCCTTGATGTCCCGAGCGGCAGCCTTGACATATGGTGCGACAGCAGTCCCATTTTTGACGACAACCTCGTTTCCAACATTGAACGCCAACACGTTGTTGTATTGGCTGAAAGCATCGATTGTGGTAAGATATTGATCCAGAAGGTTGGTGGACCATGACGGTGAAAGTCGGTCAATGGAGCCATTCGAAGGCAGTGCAAGATCGATGCTGTTCGTAATCAATGAGCGCTAGGTTAAAAAAAGAGACGGTTGGCATGTAAATACATGGTATAAATTCCAGCATTGCTAAAAGTTGACATGCATGCATCATGGTTAAGAGACGAGTTCACGCTGTACACACGTACGGCGTTGACTCCGAGCTCTTGTAAGAATGGGATGTCGCGATTGCAAGAGTCTGACGAAGCTAAAGGATCAATGAAAGTCGAGGGTTCACCGAAGTTGTTAGTGTCACTCGCAACGACTGTGCCTGTGAAGAGAATGAGCACAAAAATGACGAGCGGCGCCTGAAAAGACAGACCTTGTGCTTGATATGCGACTCCTTTGATATAGAAACGACTACCATCTTCGCTGTAGAGATATCTACCAGAACGGGTGATTTTGGGGAGAGCCTGAACGGATGCTGTGAGAGTGGCGAACGCTACAGCGAGTGTAGCATTCTTGAAGGAGGCGCGCATTTGAGCGAACAAAGACTAATCAGAAATGAGCGGTATATAATAGGTAGGTATGTTGAAGAAGACCTGGAAGAAAGAAAGAAAAGATGGGAGACGGTGAAATATGTCCGGCCTTGTTGGCCGCCCATAAATGCTTGGCGATGTTTTTACGCTTTGTAATAGAGAGAAAAAAACTGACGGCTCAAGACCATTTAGCTCAGTTGGATAGAGCGCTGAGCTTTTTTCGAGTTGGGGAGAGGACTGTCAGTTCAACCCTCCGCAGTGCAACTTGTTTCTTTTTGTTTTGTGAACGTGAACAAAAAATCTTCAGAGAAAGGTTTGCTTGCAAATTCTAAAATTTGAATAATCCTATGTATATAGAGTACATCGTTCTTCATTGTAAAGTCGTTAAATAGGCATCCAAACCCTCTTTTGGAGGTATAGATATATATCGACGCCAGCATCGAATTCAGAATCATCCTCGCCAAGTACAGCAACTAATAACAAGCTCAAATCAACATACGAGGTGGGGTATTGGTACGACTCACCTAATCATGTAGGGGACTATAGAGATCATTAAACACACAACCGCTGCCCAGGTCAAGTACAAGCCGCGTTGTACTGTTACAACAATTCCTATCGGAACTGCATTGCCTTCGGTTCCAATTAGGATATCGTTCACGACTTCTGATTTCTTGATCATGATTGTCCATATACTTGCTCCGATGAGGAGAAGGGCGGTTCCAGAAACGGAAAATATTGTTGAAAGGAAGAACGTAAAATGGTTCTTTAAAAACCCACTATCATTGTTGAACATGTGAGCGATAATTCATTGTCGTCATATAGGAAAAACTAACGTGAGCGATGCGAGTAAAGCGCAAAGTGTCCCCAAAAGTAGCATCCAATACGCTGCCTTGGTAGCATCGCCCAGAAAATTTGAAGATTGAAAGTCAGTGTCTTGTACAAGTGCTTGGGTAATCTTGGAGAAATTTGCTCCCATGTCGGAAGTTATGGCATCGTATGGTCGGTATTGCGCTCCGATGGTTTGGTTTCCGCATATTCCTTGGGAATCATTCAAATAGGCACAATAAGAGTAAAGTCCAAAGTCGTAGTAGTATCGTAAACCAGCCTGTACCCCAAGAGGTGCGCTGGCATTTGTGGTATAAATGTTGTTGAATGGATCAGTTAGAGAGGTTTCGAGAGCTGAGCTGGAAAAGGAAACTTCAACCGGATTTCCGAGCAGTCGCTGAGGAACCTGCGCACCTATACTGGGAGACATTGACTCGAGCCTGTTTAGGTCGGTTAAATATTCTTAATTGTCGGAATAGGTGATCAAATGTACCATTGCGATACTTCTTGGAACCGTAGAAGTATTGATTTGCCCAACCTTGAGGTAAATGATTAGTTGTATAAAATAGGTGGGAAAAGAATCAATAGGCACATGTGCGAAGATCATAAGCAGTAATGCCACTAATCTGGAGGGAAAGTGTGATCAGAGGTTGTCCAGGCGTTTATTGAACATGAACATACGAGAGGAGCGTGGCTGCCGAAACACATATTTCTCCGCGCATTTTTTTTTGTTTTTGGAAAGTCAGGGATATAGAGACAAAGAGCAAGGGAATGCGCGCGAAATGACAGCCAGCTGCGCTTAAAGGGCCTCGAGGAACCAAGCTAACAGACTCGAACAAACACGCGACGAGAACGTGTTTTGGTGGGTGTGAGATACACTCGGCAAGTTCCGATTACCTGATATGGGCTGTGGTAATAATCCGTAATTGGTGCTCACAGTTAGCTCAGAGCCAGTGCTTCCTTGCCTCTTATCTTCCGTCTGCCCAAGTCGGGTATTGCTCGACGATGAGCAAATTCACTAATTTACAGCCTCTTTTACATGTTCCGGCTGGTGCTCCAGCGGTTGACACTTCTCCTGAGGTTCTCGGGCTGGTATCAGAACCTCAATCACCTTCCAAGGATATTACATCCACTCCAAGTCGCGTAAAACGTATCTCTGCAGCGGTTGAAAAATCCGTGGATAAGCTCAGCCGAAGTATAACCTCCAGGAGCGGTCGCACAAGTCCAACTACGCCACCTCCGGTTGGTCACCGTCGATTGTTCAGTCTGAGCCGCAAAGGGAAAGCTAAAGAGAGCGCTGCCGATAATGATGGTGCGTCAGTGCGATCTTAGAATCACTTTTGGCTTACATCCCCCGGCCTCTGATTGTCTTCAGCCTCAAATCTCACTCCGAGTGCATCGCGTTCCACCTTGCCGAAGTCCGACGTATCACTCACTGGTGTCTTGCACGAACCCGTCGCTGTCAAACCAGCCAGTCAGACTGTTCAATCTGGTGACGATTCGCCCTTTATCACTCCGCCATCTCCAACACCTACTCGACCTCCGCTGAGCCCATTCCGGGGCGATGGATCAGTATGCTTTTTATGCGCCTTCATGACCTCATCTCACGGACATGTTTACCTTACGGCAGATGCGGGCAGGGACACAAACTCTTATTCAAGCTCTTCAAGCAATTCCTTGGGCAGATATAGACAATGACGACGATATAGTCAGTCCTGATGCGAGCTCGAGCGACGAAGACGAGCCAACACGAGAAAGTGAGCCTTCTGGATAGCGGAGCGTTGCACTTTCTAACTACGCATTGCACTTTAGAACACCTGGCCTCCTCTATTCACACCATTTACAGGCCTTTAGCGCGCACGAGGAGATTGAGTTCATCGCATCTGCCACAGAGTTATGGCCCTAGCCCGTCCTATGCTCCCTTGACTGAAGAACCTGAATCTTTGAGCTCAGAAGGGGAGCACGAGGCTGATGTCGAGGATTTTGAAGAGACCCCACGTCTTCCGACCACACCTTTCCCCAGCCCCAAGCCCACTTCACTGATTCCCTCGAGGGATAAATTGTCGAGTAGGATGGACGAGGCGCCTCAGCTCCGGATAACTCCCACCCGTGCTGGAAGCATGAATACGATTCGCATACAGCGGAGAGCAGGTCTAGCGGAAAAGCTGAAGGAGGTGTTTGAACTGGATGGCATCGAGGAAGTGCGCGCAGGTCTGATAAAAACAACCCGCTTTTTCACAAACAAAACTGACGACTTTTTTAGAAATGCCTTGTTGGTTATTGCGCTCTATATGTTGGTTTTTAATCCATCAAAACAGCAATCTAAAGCAAACTGATTTTTCGCATCAGTATTACAAGGCTACATGTACCTGACCAACTCCTACCTTTGCTTTTTCGCGCATATGCCATCTCGAGAGGTAAAAGGCTTTCTCCTTTTGCTCTTCTACAAAATTTTCACGTTATTTCAAAGGACCAAATACTGAAATCCGGCTCACTCAACAAGAAAGCACAGCGTACGAAACGCTGGATAAAGCATTGGTTTGTGCTCAAGAATGATGCACTGTCTTGGTACCAATCGTCCTCGGTAAGTGGCCGATCTTTTTAATTTGTTTCATACCACTCGTTAACAGTATGAAATAATAGGATCCGTATTTTCCTCACGGCATTGTAGATTTACGTTACGCCATTTCGTGTGAAGCCGAAGGCGACAAAGGATTCCGAATACGCACAAATCAGAAGACGGTCATTCTTGCAGCAGATTCTATACCTAGTCGCGAAGAATGGGTCAAAGCGATTCGAAAGGTCATTTTCAAAGCTCAAAACATGGGTGACTGTGTAAAGGTAATAGTCTCATGTCAAGCCATGCCTTTAATCTTATCTTCTGTTAGATCGCTATACCGTACTCACTGATTCTGGATGTCGAAAAATCTACTGCGATGGACTTCAGCGAAACCATTGAAATCAAGGTCTTTGACAAGGACGAAGATTCTTCAATTGACTCCTACTTCTTTGCCTACTTTCACGACATGCCTGCGGCCCTTGAACACATACGAGATGCTGTGCGTGATCATCGAAATCAACCTGACAGATCCGACTCTCCTCAAGCCGTTCTTGATACCACGCAATCGCGCAATCCGTCGATTCCGGAAAAATCCGCATCCTCACCATCAGAAGCGGTGGTTTCGAAGTCTAGTTCAGTATTTCGGTTATCCTCTCTACTAAGACCTTTCCAAGACTCTCTTCGAGCATCCCCAGCTAGCACCCTTGACGCGACCCCTGAAGTAGATGATTTCACTCATGTGTCGCGACGCCAGAACTCGGTGTCTTTTATCCCGGTAACAACTTCTCCGAAGCCAATCGAGTCTCCTTCAGAACTTCGCCGTGATAACTGGGGCAAATCTTTGACGAACCCGACAAATGAACACACGTACCCACCCTCTACTTTCACTTCATACACTGATCCTGATCACCCTTCGTTGAGCAGAGAGGCCAGCACATCCTGGGGAGTTGGTGTTCCCTCCTGGCTCAAAGGCACGCGGAGAGTGTTCGGAGGTTCCAGCACCAGTGAACAATCGATAATCTCTGCGCCTACCGGTGTCAAAGAGATGTATTCCGCGACAGCTGGTTCGCAACCCCTCCCGAATAGCCGTTCAATAATGGGGGGCGATTTGGCCTTCAGCATTTTGGAAACGCCAGACATTCCAGTGGACATCGAGACTACTGGAAAGTTCCGCGCTGCATTTGCATATGATGAGAGGGAGACACTGCTTGGATGTATGTATGCCTCTGTTGTCGATCCTACTTCCACACCTGATCCTTCCTCAGATTTTCCCGGATATATTTATAGGCTACTACCAGTTTTCGGACGACTTTATATTTCCACAAATTTCTTCTGTTTCAAATCGAGCGGTCCTTTGACTGGTCGCACGCGGGTCAGCCATTCCTATATCGCACTGCGCTGAACTTATATGGTTATTAGATGACATTACCAATTCGCGACATATTGGCAACTGAGAAGACCAAAGCTACTCGGTTTGGCCATCACGGACTCATCATTATAATCAAAGGCCATGAGGAGGTCTTCTTTGAATTTAATGCTGAGGACAAACGCGATGCTTTTATCGCCCTTCTGGATCGTCAGATTGAAGATGTAAGGAAACGGTCAGCTCAGGGAGAGGCCAATCCGACTTCTCCAGGAAAACGACAAGCGTTGATTTTAGAGGAGTTTTACGCAACCGCCAGCGATTCAGATCCAGCACCGACCTCAGCATCGGATACCATGGGCGACTCCTTGCCTGCAGTGATGTTTACTTCTGCATCGTCGACATTCCTGACGTTCAAGCCTGCAAAGACTTTGCATTTCACCTTCCTGACAATAGGGTCTCGCGGTGACGTCCAACCGTATATCGCTCTGTCGAAAGGATTGATGGCAGATGGGCATCGGTGTAAGATTGCCACTCATGGCGAGTTCAAGGACTGGATTGAATCCGTCAGTCCCTCTTGATTGCTCGCGAAGGTTGTTTCATGACTCTTTTCCTTGCAGTACGGCATTGAGTTTGGGTTCGTTGGAGGTGACCCGGCAGAATTGATGAGAATCTGTGTTGAAAATGGGACCTTTACAGTCGCATTTCTAAAAGAAGGGCTTCTCAAGGTAGAAACTTCAGATCTCAAGTTACATGAAACTTTACATCCCACTTAGTTCCGAGGTTGGCTGGATGACCTTCTCAAAACATCTTGGGAAGCCTGCCAGAACACGGATGTTCTGATTGAAAGTCCTAGTGCCATGGGGGGCTACCACATTGCTGAGGCATTAGGAATCCCTTACTTCAGGGCATTCACCATGCCATGGTCACGAACAAGGTTCCACCACTATCTCTTTATTTTTCGTTCTCTTCCTCAGTCATGCCCTTCAGAGCTTATCCACATGCCTTCGCAGTTCCTGACCGCAAGGTACGTTTTTTGGGGGCTCTTTTGAAGTTCCATTTCATCTTTCAACAACTCTAGATGGGTGGTGGTTACAATTACATGGTTTGTGTCTATGACAGAGAAAGAGCTATTGGTGTATTTATTCTTCTGCACCTCTATAGTCCTACGTCATGTTTGATCAGGTATTCTGGCGAGCAACTGCCGGACAGATCAATCGTTGGCGCCGTAATGTTCTTCACCTACCCAGCACAAGTCTTGATAAAATGGAGCCACACAAGATCCCTTTCTTATACAATTTCACACCGCATGTCGTCCCACCGCCACTGGACTGGCCTGAGTGGATTCGAGTCACAGGTTTGTATTGAGTCATTGTTATCGACCCCACTACCATCATCTACAGGTTATTGGTTCTTGAACGACGCTGACGTTAGCGCAAAGAAATGGATTCCGCCACCGGATCTCGTGGATTTTATTGACTCGGCGCATAAAATAGGGAAGAAGGTAGTGTATATCGGCTTTGGCAGCATTGTGGTTTCCGACCCCAAAGCCATGACCCAATGTGTCGTAGAGGCTGTTACACGCAGCGGCGTCTGTGCTGTATTGTCCAAAGGATGGTCAGATCGCCTTCACGTCAAAGCTTCAGATGCCTCTGAACCGGAGGAAACATTGCCGCAACAAATATATGCCATTTCGTCGATTCCACATGATTGGCTTTTCCAACGCATTGATGCTGCGTGCCATCATGGAGGAGCTGGAACAACCGGTGCTAGCCTGCGAGGTTCGTGAATCAATCACTTCAAAATTGGCTGTCAATCTGAAAACTTTTGTAGCGGGCATACCCACTATCATTCACCCATTTTTCGGAGATCAACTCTTCTGGGCTGACCGTGTCGAGGCTCTTGGCGTAGGCTCTGGCGTCAAAAAACTCACTGTCAATACCCTGACTGAAGCTCTGGTTTCTGCAACGACCGACTTCAAACAGATTGATCGAGCCAAACTGCTCGGTGAGCAAATTCGAAGCGTAAGAGAGTCCTTTCCTGTTGCCGCCTTCTCTATAGCTGATAGTCATTTTAGGAAAATGGAGTTGCAACTGCAATAGAATGCATTTACCGAGACCTCGAGTACGCTCGATCGTTAATCAAGCATGTCGACATTGATGGAGAGGAGGCCGAACATGTGGCTGTTGTGAATCATGGAGGCTCACAATCAAGCTACAGCTCAAGCGGGTCCCCCCAAGTTGCACCAAGCGAGGATTGGAGTGTCATCTCTGAACAAGATGATCGACGCTCGTCGTTTGGCTCAAGCCAGAGCTTGACTAGAGACACGCCTGCTAACCGTACGAGTTTCACGGCTGCAGTCTTAACGGTGTTACCTGATTACCTTGTACCAGGCTCGCCCAAGTCACGTCGCCCATCGCTTTCTAATTCATGAGCATCATCATGCCCGAAAACCTTATTGTAAAACTATGACCCTCCTCTTTGTAGCCAAGTATCCAACATATATTCCCTAGAATCATCATGTTCTCTTTGTATGTCCCTAAGTAGACTTCTCGTAATGTTCTTTGAATACTTTTCTACTAAAGGTGCCGAACGTCTCTGACGCAGACAGATGTTGGTCGGTGTTTGGTTGCAGAAAAAGCGCAAAGGTCTCTCGCGAGACCTGCTGGGTATTTGGACTTGATCCTACCCTTACACAGTGTGGTGTTGCACGAAGCTTTCCACCAGTGGCAACTTCAAGTGCTTCTCCGGTTTGGAACGCTAAACAATCAGGCGGAATAGAAACTTTAGTCAAGTCGCCGCCCCTTGTACGAATGAACAAGCCAGAGAGGGGAGACGGGGCAGGAACCACCGCTGGATCCTCATCCAACCCTCTGTCTTGCAGATACATGGACTACCGGTCTCTTCAGCCGAGTACCATAAAGCCTGCTTGGAAACTCACAGAGCAGAGACCAGTCAACATAGAATGATCTAGGTGAAACCCACACCAGTTATCCACAGTCTCCTCCTGCGAAGGGTCATTGACGTCGCGTGGAGGAGGAAAATAATGAAGTAGACGGGCTTTGACGGTCTGTGAGGTTCTGATCAGGTCAGGTAAGGAGAGCGAGGTATCAGAAAAGTGAGTAAGTGCTGCACTATAGGTTTAAGTATGCTTTTCTGACAAATTGTGAGAACCTATACCAAAAGGCTGGCAAGCTACCGCCAGTTCACATCCTACTTTGAAGACTAGACTGTTTCATAGCGACCATTGAGCAGACATCGTAAAACTCATGCTGTGAAAGCTCCGACCTTCCCAGATCCTTGAATGCGTCCCGAAATCCTTCTATGCCCTTTTGATCAGGCGCAGGCCCTGTTTTGAGGTTATTGTTCGACACCTAATATCCAACAAAGGTCTTACTACTCACATATATTTTCTCCATAATACTCGGGATATGCCTTTCCTTCATTTTCAGAGACAGTAGGCACGTCTATGATGGGATTGGCGTAATACGATCCTTTAAGGATATCTGATAGTGGTGAAGTCAGATACTATTATCGTCAATCCATCGAATTGCCAAATAAACAAGCCTGGTTTCCCATTCATAATTTCCTAGCAGACGGTAAAAATTTGGCGTACACAACATAGGGTAAAATGAAAGCAACCTTTCCGTGAGACCAGCCAAAACTGACGTTCAAAGTCAACAGGTGCTATGATACTGATATGTTTGCTAAATTTCATACCTGTAGTTGCTTCCAGGGTCCGTGTATTTCTCTTGAGTAGATTTATCTAAATTAGCGAATTTGTACGCAAGCTTCAGGAGTCTCTCTCGTTGAAATGCGTATGACACGGGAAGGTCGCGTATGATGATGATACCAAGCGATTTTGGATGAGAACCAAAAGCTTCCTCTAGAATCGGTTCAAACTTTAGTTCATGGACCTGGCAGATCGTAGCGTACCGATAGACTGTTTCAAAGTTGAAGGGGCAGCGATCAGTGTGGGATAGGATATTGAGACAGCGCCTTCAGAGGTATATTGGATCGCCTTGAACTGCTGGGTCAGTGTCGCTAAGCCTCTATAAATGATGTTCCTCGCCATATGTTTCTTTGATAACTGAACGCGGGAAGAGAGCACAGGATGTAGTATTTATACTGGTCATGGGTCAACGTCAACAATCCCCCAGATGGATTCGGAGATACGCGGTCGGAAGAAGTTGACAGACGTTCAAAGAACCAGTGTTAACGATGCGTAAAATTCACAGCAGATACAGTATACGTCTACGTCTACAAACTAGATGGCGCGCTGATGACGATGATAAAAGGAACCAGGGCCTACGGCGAAGCTGAAGATATTGAGGAAACCTCGCAATCCTGTTCAAGGAAACTAACGACATTGGTCTTGGATAGCGCGTTCTTGAGTGCAGCACCTGTATCGTCCACAGAATGTAAAAATCGAAGAAGCTCTCGGCACAATTGCCAATCATTTGCATCGACGGCGTTTTGCAGTAAACGGACAGCGTCATCGTTAGTTTCATCGAGCTGTTCAAGATTATGCAGGACTAAGAGATAGGAGCCTGCTGTTTTGAGACGCTGAGAGGCGAGGCAATTCTAAAGGCGAGATCATCATGAACCATCAGATACACATATGACAAAGTGGAGAATGACATACCTCAAATAGTAACTTGGGGTTGCCAACGACACTGAACAAGCGTCGCCATCGAGTCAACTCGGTTTTCCGAGCGCATCCAACCACAACATCCAGAGCTGCGTCAAAGTGATCGAGAAATTCGACGACAGTTGGTAGCACAGCATCGGAAGCCAATTCATTATCTTCCGAGTAATCCTCGATTTCTAGTGTAGCCTCTGATTCAACGACAGTATGAAGAAGAATCTCCAATGCATGAGCGAAGTAAACCAGATTCTTATAGTGAGACGCAAATGCGACCGCTTCCTTAATCTGCTTATTTCCGAGTAGAAAACGAAGAATGTGGTGCAAAAAGAGATGGGACTATATGTTTTGTGAGGTCAGTTTTGTGGGGGGGGAAAGAGATTGAGTGGACCCACACTTGTCGTATGTCGAAATATGACAAATGTCAGATTTGACCTCGTTGCTGTTTCATGTTCGACCCCAATGATGATACCCTTGTCCATTAATACAGCTTTACAAGCTGCGGTCAAAGGGGTGAAAATTTCAAAGAGAGAGGACACACATAAGGGATAGAAATCAAGAGGTATGTTAACACTTTCTTTGACGCTTTCAGGTTCATTGCCATATTCCCCTTGTTGCTCAGGTGCTTCGATAGCTAAAGCATTCAACCATACACGCATCCCTTGACCATCGTAGGCCCAGAGCGAGTTCTCTAAAGTGCCAATTCCCCGGAGATGTATCCAGCAGAACTCAACACGATCCGCAAAAATCTGCATGTCATATTTGACTTCTTGATTTGCTGACTGCATCATATGCAATGCGTCAGGAGAGAGAAGATAAGAAAAGGAAAATCAAGTACTTTTCTTGGTCGTAGCAACACCAGTTGTCCACCTACAACCATCAAAACAGTGGCCACAGACAGATCATCCACTGGATCACCTAGTTCTATATATGACTGGTTAAATAACCCTGACGCAATAGAATGGAAAAGGCATACGCTTTTGGGCACTGGGTATCATCCAACTCAGCATTCGTACCGCGCTTGGCGCGGTGATTATTCCATTGAAAGTAATGCTCCCACAAAGGTGCAGTTTGATTGTTTCCGTGGTTGGCACAATCAAAAAGTGATAAAGGGTGTTGTCCGCAGAGTACACCAATAACGAATTGTCCACCAGAGACAGAATAACCACTTGACTGGGTATAACTTCGCGATGCAAAACATTCTGGTTACTCAGTTCCATGTCACGCGAATACAACCGAATCTTGTTCGTACGATGTCAGTCACGATCGATAGCAATGGAACCCAGACTGACCTGGTAGGCTTTAGATACTTCCACAGCCGCAATCAATACATGGTGGAACCAGAGAAGGCCACCCTTGACGGTGAAAGCTTGTTCTTGTTGCTCGTCATTGAATGTCTTCCACCGGCCGGATGTTGAGCTGTAGTGTACAAGGCCTTTCCGTCCCGCTATTGCAATCAATCGACCGTCACTACTTAATGAGGAATACTGAATAGGCCAGTTTGTTGCCAGATAACTTTGCGGAATCTGTACATCATTGATAAATGAAGGGGAAAAGACCTAACTTTTTAACATGACAAACCTTAATATGTTGCCAGACGTCGGATTCAGGATTTATGACGCTCATGTCAGGTTGATCAGCCCCTCGATAGACGAGGACACGATCGTCCATCTGAAGGAAAGCGTATCTAGTATTGTCCTGCCCAAACATATTTCAGTCGAGTTGTTAGGGGAGAAAGAATAGGCGCATACCGGAGAATGCTGGCCAGTGGTAGCACTCTTTGCAAAGGGTGTTACGAAGAGTTGGTTATCAACTCCTAAGCTACCTTAAATTCGGCCACAAGATGCTGGTGGAAAGTAATGACTCACTACGTGAGGAAGGCTGCGATAACACGAGCAGCTCGTAATTCCCAGGGGCCCAGAACTGTGATGTTATCAACATGGGCTCATCGCTTTTGAAAAGTCGACAAATACCAGGTCCCGAACACCATACATGAAAGCGTCCTGAAACCTTTGAAACAGTCAATGATCAACACGCAGAGAAACGACTATAACACACTTATCCTCGTCGACAACATCATCGACACCAAAGCCAGAGGCCAGGCATCTACCTCCCACACTGAAGATACCCCAACCATGTTTCCATCCTACAGCAAGGACATATCCATCAGAACTCCATTCCAAGGCACAAACTTCTCCGGTAACTCGATTGTACGGATTTGGGATTTGAATTGTCTTTGATTTAGGTGTGACGCCCTCCTGTGAAGGGAAATTAACAAACTCTAATCCGCCGCTACCACCAAACAAGTCAAACGTTGGTTAAAACAAGCACGAGGATACAAGTGTACCTGAAGGTCCCGATGGCTACAAAAGAAAATTTGCCGTTGATAGCGAGAGCCACTGCTCGCCGTGGCTCCTCGTAAACGCGATGACGAACGTCTGGGGGTTCATCAGGTTCGACTCGCCGTTGTTTCTGCACCCATCGAGGTGTTTCAAAATTGTAAACGCAAGTGCCCCGCCAACTGAGATTTGTAGTAGAGACGCTATCCAAGGAAAATCGGTGACCAGAGACTTCGGACTAGATGCTTGATTCGTATGGAGGAGGCTGATCACTTTAAGGTATGGACGAACCTGTACTACACTGTTGTCATTTTCTTCAACTTCCAAAGTCTGGTGTAGGTGGACGAAATAAACTCTGCCATCAGAAGTAATCCATGCCTCGACGCCCGATACGCGTGAATGTATGATCTGCGTTACAGATACTGGATTGAACACCACGTATTAACTCCATTATCGCAAAACGAAGCTATTATTTACCTTCAAAATCAATGAGCCATGAAAAGCCATGCTCATTGAAGATCCAGGTGTCATATCCGTGTTGTTGCTTCAACTCCTTAGCTTCTACTTGATCGGTGTCCTCTGAGTCTGTGGGCCATGGTATCCGTTGAATTGTTGGGGGAGTTTTGGTAGAAAACGTGAGATGGTGTCTCCGAGGAGACACACTTACAGTGAATGTTCAGAAAAGCCTCCAGTTAAACGAAGAAAGCTAAAACACACCTGAGAAGAGTTCCCTCGACGCGTATCACGCCTTCGAAACGTAAAACAATAGATTGGAATGGAAGGCCTTCGCCAGGTCCTGCTAGGAAATTACGTTGTGCGTTGGGTGGGAGTGGAGGTGCTCGATAAACAGTTTCTTCTGGTCTGAACTCCACAGACACGACGACCAAGTTTGACTCTGACGTCTGCGTACAGCTCAATCCGCTAAAATATGGACAGATGAGAGTCAGCTCACCTTGATTACAAGTCGAGAACTATCTGGAGACCACTGGACATCAACATTTTCTCCGTGATCTAATAAGGACGTCGGTGTACGGGATAAAAACGACAACACAGCTGGTGGCTAGTGGACAGGAAACAGGAATGGATTATCAGTTGGGACGAATGAGACTAGTCAAGTTCATAAACGTACCCTCACGCGCCATACAGAAACTCCATTTCTGGTGAGAGTACAAAACAAGGCCTTTCGAGGGCTAGGGCGGAGGCAAATAACAGGTTCTGGTGGCAGATTTGGTAAGGCTGGGATTGTGGAAAGCTGCCTGGCAGCAGAAGTCGGAAAATACATCTTTATGAAAGTTTGTGAGAGGGGTTGCGGTGCTGGCCGACGTCCCTCTGACGTTGTTCTAGGTCAACGTGCATATGATGATGATGACCTCTCACACACCACACATCTTCAACTTGTAATTTGGAATGACAATTTCAATAATGCTACAAATACTACCGTATGATAGTAACTATGAAAGGCAGACTTTCAACTCATTACGTTATGGTAAACAGTTGGGGTTGAGGTAGGTACAGTGTTGAATAACTTATGAAGATGGTGGATAGAACCAAGATTTTAGGGTTGTCCAGACACCGCTGGATGACCGAGATGTAGGAGGACCAGGATGGGTTATTTCAAGGTTTGCAGAATGGACTTGGGGCCCGCCGAGAGCCATGGGTTGAAGACGAGATTGACGTAGAAGGTTAAGAATAAGAGCAATTCCATCGCGAGACTGTAAAATTACATGAAAACTTGGCAGACTTCGAAACAACGAATGACCCACGCGCTGCACATTGGCTTTGAATCGGTTGAGCCCATGGCTTTCGATTTTCTTTGTAAGACCCCAACCAAAGCCAGACCGAATTCGAGCTTCTGTAGTCTGGACAGTTTGGCTAGAAGAAGAAAGTGTTCAATAAAAATGCAGAGCAATATAGCGTTTTACACACCCTTCAGAACTTTGGCGTAGCATGACCCATTCCTCTACCTGCATGACCTTGACATGGTCCAGGTTTCTAGTTCGACATCGTACTGTCTTTCCCATAGGATCAACCTCGCTCTCCTCAAGTATCCACGATTCTGCTCTGCCGACTAGATTGCTTGCCCACCTCGGAAGGGCTCCGCGTTTCAGAATGAGGCGAGTGGTGAGCATTGTTCCTGAGGAGGTGACAGTTCTCGAAATGACATCGCAGGAAAGAACATGAGATGCGTATGGGTTTGGATAGCGCAAAAAGTACGCTAGAGAAACGATAGGCCAAGGATCACTGCGCAGAAATGGTCAGCACGAGACGTGACAAGAAAAAAAAAAGAAGTGTCAGGAACGTACTCATATATAAAGGATTGAGAAAAAAACTTCATGGGCGCCAACCCCAGCTCCTAGGTCGAATAATGTGCCGTCGTGGTGGGATAAGACAGGAGCGGGGGCTGGAATTCGCAGATTGTGGGGTGGAAGAAGAGTGGTGAAGTCACACTGAAACTTCTTTTCTTCACATCAATTTATTTCCTCATTTGGTGAATTATTTACTGCCATAACTCGAATCTCCTACTTCCCCATTTTTCTCCACAAATACTCGCAGCCCGTCGTGCGATGGTCGCATCCATATTTTTTCTCCTTCTTTAATCAATTCGAGACCATTCTTGACTGTATCCGAGGCCAGACTATCCTCTTCAGGCCTCTTCCCACCCACTGCTTCTCCAAGCGTCACAAGATCATCTTGAGCAACTTCGTGACTGAACCCTATGAGATATGTTCTCAATGCATTGATCCTTCTGGAAACGTCCAATGCACTCTCGAGCCCAAAGTGCGACGTGTGTGGGCGAAGGCGAAGACAATCCAAGACCAACACAGGCAACCGTACATTTTCCAGAGGTCTGGATTCAATGATCGGCCATTTTTCGTCTGGAATGAACGAAACATCTGAGATATAGACGATTTCATGTCCAATTTTGAATCCAAAACAATAATACGGCTGAATTGTTTCGTTCTTGGTCTCATCAATGGTAGATGAGATCTCTTTGGATGGAAGCTGCGCCACACATTTCGCAGGCGTAGAAGGCAAAGTTGCAGAAGGGGTGATCAATGAAGATGGTGAAAAGGCAGAGAAAGTCCGTCCATGATGGACTAAACTATGGGTTAGATGAAAGCGGTTTCTTATGCATTAAAGACAAACCGGAGAAAGGTGTAATTCGGATGCCAGTGTCAAGGATCTCAAAAGGAACTTCATCTTCTATAATATGCCACCTGAATTCTGGAACCTGCAAGATAACATGAGCTTGTCTTTCAATAAATCATTAAATATACTTGCGTCGCCTCCGCCTGACGCAAACTCTTTCGATACAAGGTAAGGGAAGGATCGTTGAACTCCTTCAAAGGTCGTTTGAGAGATATATATGTCAATATGCGATTGGATTGCTTTGTTCAAGGTCCAGCCTATAATACGGCTGAGGTTAAGCAACACAACATCGCGCTGATAGAACTGACCTCGCAAGTCGTCCAGTCCGTTCATTGCTACAACTTCATGTCAGATGATTGTCGGGATTTGGGCCAGACATGCCTCGCACCGTCTGCATGACCGTGTGTGATCAACAAGGCGTCTATTCGTCGTAATCCGTACTTTGGAAACCATTCTAGAGCAGCGGCCTGGAAGTTCTTTCCGGCGTCAATGACAACAGTCCTACATGGTCGTAAATGACGTTATGAGTCCTGGTGAAAAGATGGTCAAGGAAAAGACGCACACTTTGCTTCCATCTTTCGCAGTCAATCGCAAAGCTGCACTCGTATTCCGCCTGATGTTCTTCTTTCCTTCCGGCGTCAGAGTCGACAAACAGGTCTTGCACGGTGTCGCTTCAGGTGGGGCGGTGAGGCAGTCTACATGAGGCACACTTGAGGACGTTCCTGTTCCCAGGAAAATTAGTTCGATTGGGGCATCATCAGAGGCCAGATTTGCGCAGTCTATAGTCATAGATGTGGAAGAAAACCTGTGAACCAGAGATAGAAAGGTAATGGAAGGAGGATTGGGTATAAGAAAAAGAGCACATAAATGTCGTCACAATCACAGTAGAGTCAACATGCACCTGCATTGCGGCTTTGATCGGAAGTATCAAAAATATCATAATAAATTCCTAGTCTATTCAACTTGGCGGTACATGCAGCAAACAGACAGGTTAGTAGTACTCGGGGTATGCACCGACACATAAGATATTCAGGTAACAGAATTACTTCGTAAAGACTGGAAACAAATTAGACTTGTGGGGCGATTGGACACTTAACATTAGGCTTACTCGAAACGACATCTTCATCTTGCACTTGGTGCTGTAAACTAACCTTCTGCGCATGTGGCGCAAATTTGCTTGATTTTCCCTGTGAATTGACCATCTTAGTAGCAGCTCAAAGTCACTGAGATGGTTGGCTAACCCTGATAATCATATTTAGAGGAGTGTAGCACAGAGGAGCAGAAAAACCAACCAAACAAGACCATAGCGGAAGTTTGTTACCAGTGATCGATGGATGCCAATGCACACATTTTCGATAGTTGCACCTCTCCGGAGGCAGATGGGGTCCGATAAATCTGGATGAGCCCCGCGTTTTTTGGTGTATATTTTGACAAGTCTCAATTCGTCCCACATGCGTTCAACGAGGTAATCGAGGCTACAAAAGAAGGGGTCTCAGTAGATTTCATGGAGGGTAAATTTTCACAGCGTACTTTAGGTCCAATTCGCAGCTGATCACGACCGAGTTGGGCTGTCTGGCTAGCTTGTCGAGTTGCTCGATACTAATTGAATCGATCTTGTTGTAAACGTCTATACCCAATGTCAATCGATGGATGGATTCGGGCTGGGCATCATGCACTTACAGAGGCATGGGATGTATTTTCTCGTCCCTGAAGGAGCAGTCAGCAAAATAAAGATAGAGAGCGCAAAACGGACCTATGAGAACGTCGATAAATTCGTCCGTTGTGATCTAAGATAATATTGTCAGTGGCCACCCACGATTCTAGATCTTTGGAAGGACGTGCATCTTCACGGATCATCACGTCACAATTGTGTAGCTTGTCTTTTTTCGATGAGCTTTATAATCGAGTTAATGGAGTCAACCAAACTTACAGCCTGCAAGGATTGTTCTTATCGTCTTTTCATCAGTTTTTGTCAATTTGACCGTCGTATTGAACGTAATCTGGATTCCGTTCTCGCATGTGTTCATCGCGATAGAAACAAGAACAATGGACGTACACCGCCAGTGGTTTTTCTTTTAAAGACAACGTCAGGCTTGGACTTATTTAGCCTGATGCCCACAGCATCGAGCTCATATTCAAGCTGACGACGATGTTCCTCGGACTTGGTGGCGTCAAGCATGATGAGAATTAGGTCGGCCGTTTTTGCGGCTAGGGGCGGGAAATTAGAACACTTTCTCAAGTGTAAGGACCTAACTTTTTACTAGCAACAACTTGACGCCCTCGACCTCGACCTATTGGATATTTTAACGAAGTACATGGTTCTCAGCGCGTCTATACTCACCTTGACTGGCACCCTCTACAATACCAGGAAGATCTAGAAGTTGGATGCGGGCTCCTTTGTATTCAATTACTCCGGGAATAGCCTATCCTTGTTAGCTTATCTTTGTTACCATTATTTGAGAAACTCACGGTTAGGGTCGTAAATTCATAGGCCGCAGATTCTGAAGCAGTGTTGGTCACTTTACTGAGAAGCGTCGACTGTTACTAGATGGATAAGAACACCACCGAAGGTATGAAGGCTGTGGAAAACGAACCTTCCCCACAGAAGGGAACCCTATGAGAGCCACGCGTGCATCCCCAGATTTCTGTACGTCAAAACCCGTGCCTGTTTGACCTGATTTTGCAGCAGGTTCGAGGAGTTGTGCACGATATCTCGCTAGTTTGGCTTTCAAAAGTCCCAGATGATACTCCGTCGCCTACTTGCTCAAAATGTTGGCGGTAGATAACTCCCGAATGTTGCAAAGACTCTTCACCTTGTTCTTCTGGGCTGTGAGCGACAGTAAGCAAAAGAAATACTGGGAGAATGGGGTCTTACTTCGAGCCATCTCCTCTGGAGTGTGTAAGGAATACAATTTTCACTCAATGACACAGTACAGACTTACGCTCAATTTCTTTAATCTAAGAGAAAGAGTGAAAAAAAGGGGATATGTGTAAGATATGATAAAACCTTTTCAACGATCCCCATGATAACTTTTTCAGAGCTTGTGGTTGTAAGGAATGAAGATAAGATCACGTAAACTGATAATTAGATAGACTACCTTTATTTGGAGACAACTTCTCAGCCATCCACCATGCGTCCGCGACATACCCCAACACTTTACTCGCATCCGGAGGTTCCCTCTTCCTCCCATCCTGAGGACGACGATGACAAACTTGATGATGAAGTCGAAGGTCCTCATCATTGGGACTTGACCCCTCCCTCTACTTATCAGCAGTCGCCACCATCCACGACAACAACACGTTCGTTTCGGAACAAATATCGGACAGACTCATTCGAATATAATGGAACGAGCCAAATAACTAAGCGTCCTGACATATACTCTCAGTTCGTCAAACGGTATAGATCCTCTGGGCTTGACCATCCAGACGACTCTCGACACGACCCTGATAGTCATTATTTCCAACGAGGCCTCGGTCAACTGGTTGACGCGGGAGATAATAGCGACGAAGATGAACTTACACGACAAGCTTTAGCTGCAGGAGGGGAGGAACACTTACTTCAACATGAAGCGATGCAACCCACATCGCAGAAAGAACGCGAGCGGTTGGAGTGGCAGAACTTTCTTTCCTCCGTTTTGAGTGGACATGTTTTGAATTCAGAGAAGACGCGGATTGCCTCTGTTCTTCTCTCAGTTGCAGATGAGCACCATATTCATGCTGACATTTGGTTGGGAATTCGTGCTAAATTTCACGGAAGGACAGACGAAGAGGAACGAAAAAGATTAGAGGAGAGGCGAATAAGAGTTGTAGATGCCATTGTGGACGAGATAAATCGCTTTCGTGTCGTTCTGGACGAGGATGACCCCGAGCCTACTGTGTCTGCTTTGAAACAAGTTTCAACTGTGCTACACCACTTTGAGGTTGCACAATCTCTCTATCCCTCTCTCAGAGCTATGTACCACGACAAGCCTGCCACCACCGGTGGCGGTTTTCAAGCGCGCATTGATACGCTCAATACCTGGTCAACAATTGTGACATCCTTACAGCAACAGATAACTCTTCTTCGCTGGTGGACTGGCAGCGACACCTTAGATGTTACTGAACCAAATACCGGCGACGAATTTCCGTTAACAAACCCCTCTACCGGGAGCTCTACGGTTGAGCTCACCATTGGTACAAGCTTCGTCGAGCGCCTTCTCAAGGAAGAATCTATGCAACGCACCTTCGAAAAGGGTTTTCTTGTAACCGTCCACGCTTTTATAGGCGTCGCGCGTGATGCTCAGGTCAATCTTTCGGCTCTCTTCCAAGAGATGAATCTCCCCACGTTTGAAAGGGAGCTGGTCCCGTTGATTTCATTCCCCACCCAACTCTCGCAAGCCGCCCTCCGCGTTCGCCTGGCGCAAGTGCAGAATCTGAAAGAACCCGACGTAATGATAATCGACCAGATGATCGATGACTTGAAGATTGGCATTGGTCTCTCGTGTACACTGAAGCGTCAGTACGAGGCTTTCTTGGTGCCGGACCCTGGTGGAAATTGGTCCCTTCCACCATGCATCAGCGAAGATTACGACTCGAATATCTTGGAAGTTTTATCAATTTTCTTTCGGTTGATTCACTGGAAACTCAAGGGTGGCGCAAAGGGCATCTATTTTAAAGAGACTGACGTCTTGGAGGCCCAGTGGGCGACGTTCAATGACGTTTGCTTGACGACTGCTGGCGGGTCCTGTCTCGTCGCAGAACAACTTTGGTATGTAATTTAGTTTGCTTCGTCGACCTGTGTGAATGAAATGACCACTAAATTACAGTTCTCTCACAAACAAGCTCATGGTACGAGTGACCAATTATTTTGATACCCAAGTCCGCGTGCCCACAGGCGAAGACATGAGCGAACACATCAGGCATCGAGATTTCGGTGGTTATAGGGAAGGAAAGACCCTTCAAACGAAGATGACGGACCAACAGATCATAGGATGGTATGGCAAGATTTTGGATAGCGTTAGACTGCGATATCGCAAACTCCAACGTTTTGCCAGGTAAGGACACCGTCGTTGGCCCACGAATTATCGACTCACAGAATGACAGAGTCTTAACACAACGATTCAGCAATTCTGCAGAATACGATCTTGAAGACCTTCCCCTTGATCAGTTCATTGCGGCTCTGATTACAACCGATCATTTTCTTGTCTACACTCATTCCCTTGAGGAGGATGGCATATATGTCATCGCATCCAGCTCTCTGTATGATAGGCCAGAAATCATTCGACGTCTCCTGACCGAAGCCTTCCATGTCAACGAGATCAGCAATGACGACGGCATCCGTTTTGCAGGCAGCATGGAATTCGAAGATGATGATGAACCTCAATACCTGCTTGTCATGTCGCCCAGAAGCCACTATATCTGGAACGGACGTGTCATGCTTCTCAACATACCCAGCGTAGACTTCGACCTGAAGGACAATCGGATCAGACTAATTGCTGACGGCCCTCAACGACGATTACACCTCGCCAAGCAGGCATTTACCGATATCTTCCTGTCTGATGATGAGGATGGCGAAGGCAGTGATCCAATCTTTGGCCCGCCTTTCTGCCTAGCGGAGTCTCAAGCCCACCTTCCCTCCGTTAACAAAGAACTTGGGAAAATTAGGCGGGCTACAAATCGACTCGCGGAATCGATTGTTGATTCTGTGCATCATGTTCGCAGTTCCCTTTATCTCACAAATGGGTGCCAAGAGCTCCTTGGAAACTGGTATATGTTTGCTTCAGAACATGGACAGCACGCTCAGCGATATATGGACCGCAACGTTCTGGCGAAATTCAATCGGCTCTTGATCAAGTTAGCTATCTCATGGGTATCCTTCATTTGCGACGATTGTGAACATACAGATCGTCGAACGTTTAAATGGGCTGTGAATGCGCTGGAATTTACGTTTTACCATACCAAACGCAACATTCTTCAATTATCGGACGATCAATTCGAAACGCTGAAGCATAAAGTAGGAAGTTGCGCTACATTTTTGCAAGGGCATTTTGATATCCTAGGGGCACGATCAACTCTTGAAGCTAGAAAGGAGCAAGAAAAGCAACGACAGCAGGTGACGGATGCCCTACTTGACGACGAAGATGGCCTCTCGAAATTATCGTCGGTTGAAGACCATAATTCCATGACTTTTTTGGATACGAGCACCCGACTATTCTGGGAAAAGATTACCAAGTCCATCCAAGAGGTCGAGCAAGGTCGTGCTGCCATTGGAACCGAACATCGTGTCGTTGGCCGTGTTCTTGATGACGACCAACCTGAAGACCGATCATTGGTGTTCTTGGCCTCTTCAAGTTCGAATATTGCGATACGTTGGCGGCAGGGTAAGTTAATTGGTTCCGGGGCATTTGGTTCTGTCTACACTGCCGTCAATCTGGATTCGGGCTCTGTAATGGCTGTCAAGGAAGTGAAGTTCCAGGAATTCTCAGGATTGCCAACCCTCTATGCACAGATCAGGGACGAGCTCAAAGTGATGGAAATGCTTCATCATCCCAATGTGGTGGAGTACTATGGCATTGAAGTTCATCGTGACAAGGTCTACATTTTCGAGGAATATTGTCAAGGTGGCAGCCTCGCTGCCCTCCTCGATCTTGGACGGATAGAAGACGAGAGCATCATCCAAGTATACACAATGCAAATGCTTGAGGGACTTGCGTATCTCCACAAAGAGGGCGTAATCCATCGAGATGTCAAGCCTGACAGTACGTTGCTCTCTTGTTGCAGTTATTGGAACATTTATAGACATTTATTTCATCGAACAGATATCCTCCTCGATCATCATGGTGTCATCAAGTTCGTAGATTTTGGGGCTGCCAAAATTCTTGCGAAAAACCACAAAACCATACAACGTTCACGCCAGGCCCCTGATGCATTTCTTTCCGCAAACGGCGTGCCAACTGCAGGACTGGCAATGAACAATAATAGCCTTACGGGTACTCCTATGTATATGTCCCCAGAAATAATCAAAAACGACAAGCGCGGTAGAAAAGGAGCCATGGACATATGGGCTTTAGGATGTGTCGTCTTACAATGTGCCACTGGCAAAAAACCATGGAGCCATCTTGACAACGAATGGTAAGGGTTCTTTGGAGGATCATCAATTGGTCTAATACCGCTCTCTAGGGCAGTAATGTTTCACATTGGAGTCGCAACTCAGCATCCTCCATTGCCCGAGCCTGATCAGCTTACTGAAGTGGGCATCAATTTTATCAAACAGTGTCTGATCATCGATCCAATGAGAAGACCTACTGCCGCAGAACTCTTACAACATATGTGGATGGTTGATTTCAGGGAAGTACTGAAAAGTTACGAGGAGGCTGAAAGGGCCAAGAGTCCTCCACTCCATATGCCCTCGGACGAATCTTTTGAAAATGCCATGGTTGCGAAACAAGCCGCTATCATGCAGGAGAAGGAAGTCGAGGAGATAGGTCGCGCTTCACCTTTGACACCACCACCTCTTCAATCTTCTCCTTCCGATGATGATGGAGGATATTAATTCCTCCCATTTTGGACGTCATGTACTATGTACCTCATCTGTGCCCTGATACCTTCATCGATGGTTGTTGTTCTGTTCACTTACTTACACCTACTCAGATATTTCATCTCTCACTTAGCATTGTAAATTATATACACGCATCTTCAAGCATCATGGTGACAATTGTATTCATTCTTCTTTCTGCTGTTGGTCACATAAAAGAGTCTGCGCCAGATCTCCTGCAGTAGTAGGATTACACGTGAGGAATCACTAGTCACTCTTGATCATTGGAAGGACCGACGGAGGCCCAAATAAAATCAGGGTGAATGGCGTGATCTATTCAAAAGGGCAGGCCAGCATGCTCTACAAACTAAGAAATACTGCTAGATCATTCTATAACCCATCTTTTTTGGCTATCTGACCGGCTATGGCTTCTATCACTGTACGAATAAAAGCTTGCCAAACTTCCAGAGCTTTTGTCACTTGAATGTGTGTCGCTTCTAGCGACGAGGCCACCATCAACACCGTATGATTGTCCATTCAAGACGCTTGGCCCCATGTATGCGTTGGGAGGTGGCGATACTGGAGACATCTTCGAGGTCTCGAATGGAGGAGCTGATGTATTGAAAAATCTCGGACCTTGCACGACATTGCTAATCGAAACTCGGCCAAGGGATGCAGAAGTGAACGTGGGTACGGGCTTCTCATGCGTTGGGAATTCAACCTTTTCTTCGTCCGATCCTTCGTGATACTGGAACTCGTCATCAGGCAGACTGTGCGGCGTATTGACTAATTCTGGTCATCACAACAAAAACGTCGTAGCAGTGGAAACTGTGCTTACGATAACGTAGCAAACCCTTGCCGAAGTTGTGTCGGCAGACAACCCCAAGAACCAATGACGCAACAGTAAGGAGCACGGAAGCAACTGCCATGATGCTGAAAAACGTCCACGTCACGAACGTCCAGCGGAAGGTGGTAGAGAAAAACATGACACCCCATCCTCCAAGGTACATGATGGAAAGGAGCAAGAAGACGAACATTGGCGTGCGAAGCTCTCGGCGAACCGCAAACCAGCCCTGATATGTAATTAGTCTAGTCAAGTCTTACTGATGTAACGATAAGCTCACTGTCATCAACCATGGAATCAAGAGCTAGATACATCCAGTCAACCAATTCTGATTCAATTCGCATCTATGAAGGACTCACCACGAGGGTGACAAAGGAGGACACTTTATATAAGGCCACAAATGACGCCAAGTCGCCTATTGCACTGCTTAAGAGTTGATCGATCCATAAAGACACGGTAACGGCCATGAAAAACACAGAAAGTTGTATGGTAATTGACAGGGTGAGGACAAGCTTGTAAACACGGTTGATTGTCAATGAGGCACCAACGCGTTTGAATGTTTGCCAACCAAACGACTAAAGGCTCCGCATATTTAGTACAGACAGTTCATCTTCAGGGACAGGAAAAACCCACCTTAAAGAGCCTCCAGGTTAGGAAACACGAGATTACCAGTGCTAGAACATTGAGACCAAGACTTGTGCACTCAGCAATACCTCGATCTCGCCAGTAATCAGGAAGCAGCGAAACACCGTCGCACGCCCCAGCTGTGATTACACGAGTAAAATTTGCTTTGAAATCCGCTGTATGCTTGATCTGAAAAGTTGCCCAGGCTGTGGCCATTACGTGTGTGACAAGAGAGGCCAGGATATGGGGAATCGACTCATTTAAAAGTGCAACGATAGACATTCCAAGCACCCAAAACTGAAAGGCAATAAAGACGAAATCCTCTCGAACGGTATCGTGAAGGCTGTAAAGGGGTCAGAAGAAATAAAGGATCGAGGGTTATAGGGGCATACACGGATACAGGCCAATTCAAGGCCCAAACGCAGCGTGAGTCCAAGATAGCGGGAGTATCATTGAATCCGATGCCGCTTATATTGACGCTTGTCTGGCCGTTTTGTTCGAAAGCGAAGATCCAAGGAGCCTTACGTGGGATTATCTGCAATAGATGAGGGCTGCGTCAGCAAGAAATAAAGAATTTTGACTCGCCATACGACGTTCAAGATCGACATCGCTCTCTTCATACGCCGCATTATCAGTAGAAAGCAAAGTGGCAGTTGGCTTGACAAAGACCGTGACTGTTGAGGGAGTAATGGTACTGTCTGTTGAAGTAACGGCACTTGTTGTAGTCGTTACGATGGAAATCGAGCTCAAGTCAACGGATGAAGCAAGAGGGGGAACATCAGTACTAGCAATGGCTGCCGAAGCTTGAGTTACAACGCTTGTGGGTGAAGAGGAAGATGTATCAGGTTGTACATTCAAGATGGCATTTGTGCCCTTTGTCCCGTTCCATATCACAGGGCAGCTATCACCGTCGAGATTTAGACCACTAGACACCCAAGAACACATGCGAAGTGTATCGCCACTCAGAATTGGAAGACTAGCATTGTCCGCGTTTCCTTGGATGACAATATTGTGCAAGAGAGCAGCAGCTTCAGCGTTGATTGTGAAAGCCCTGATTTGAAAAGAAAGTTGCAGAGTGAAGTGGACGAGTGAAAATGCGAAATAGGCAATCGTAACGGTAGAGAAGGTGATTCGATTCCACTACGATTGCAAAAGTGTAAATCGCCGCATGCGAACAATGCTATGACGCAGAACGTACCACAACTCTTGAGCCTGTAGGAAGGCATGTCAAAAACTGTGTGAGACGCATCTCCCAAGCTATTTTCTACACTCAGGATGGACACTTGTGCAAGAACCGTCGGGACATACCAAAGAACCTTGAGTTCCAGTAATAAAGAAAGAAAGAAATAATGCCAGGCCAGCCGGGTAACAAAAGACGAAAGAGAAAAAAGAAATGGGTTCAGAACAAAAGACGAAAGAGACAAAGAAATGGAATCAGAATAAGATTGTCAATAATTGCCATCAGTTTGTGTCACAACCAATTGAATTCATCAAAATCTTGTTGCTACCGTCTCTCTACACTACATACCAGTGTTTGTCGTCCCCCACGAACCAAAACACTCCTTTCTCTTCCCGTTCATCCAACTCAGCGACGTTCAAGGTAGTGTGCCATTCGAAAGCTGGGTCTGTCCGTACCTTGAGGAACCCATCTTCCAGAAGTTCACGAGTCATGTCTCCAACTTCCTGCCTATCGTAAACTGATCGCAATCTCCATCGAAGCTCAGCCTAACAGAATGATGTCATCAACTGAATAAGAAATGAAATCCACGATGTCAAGACAAACATGGGTAATTCCTGGTCGAAAGATCACAATCCCCATCACCGCCTTCAGAGCTGCGTCCCAAAAGTCGACGATTTTCCGACCCGAGATATCGAGCCAACGGCGAGGGAAAACCCTTGTTGCTGGTTTCTTCGAAACAAGAACAGTCCAGTTCTTTACGTACGCTGCTGATACCAGGACCAACGCTGGATAGCCTGCCCAGAATAGTAATGGGACCGGTGAATCTGTCATTCTTTTCACCATAGAAAATAGCTGTCCAGTTGTCACTGTGAGACTTGTGTTCGTCTCCATGAAATATACCCGTCAACGATGAGACTTTTATGCGAAACATGTGGATAACTCACTCGCAGATGGCTTTTACTGACACCATCTTCCGCAGCATGACGAACAACCGTAAGAATATGCATCGCCAGCTCCCTTTCTTGGGGACTGAGGCTATGGTTGAAGGAAGTCCATTCTTCCTCAAGGCATACCATACAATCCACCAGTCCAATATTGGTCATCCGTCTACAAGATGCAACCTCTCCATCAACGGATTGACCGTGAGCAGGATTCAATTCCACAGGTAAATCGGACGGTGCTTGTAGTGGCGAAGCTTCTGGTGTCAAAGGTTGTTGGGACTGTGATATTGCTGACACATGTGTGCGAACATGTATGGCGGTCTCGATTTGATCGTCGTCTAGAGAAAAAAGAAGTTAAACAACGTCCTCTTCAAGCCAACGGCCAACCAACCAGCTTTCTTGCTGTTCCAATCAAGACCAGGCCGACACGACTGAGCATGAGATGTATCAACTTTGAAGTCGACCTTATAGTATGTGTCAGACGACAAGAAAAAGATGCAGCACGGCACGAATCACATTGTGTTTGGATACGAGCTGTACAAGGGCAGCCAAGTCTCCATCCGTCGCAAGAAGTGGCCATTCTCTCCATTTGTCACTATCAGGTTGCAAGGAAAGATCCTCGAGCGCTACGGCATCTTGGAAAGTGTCTCGAGGAATTAGACCACCAATTGCGTTTTGATTCCTGGGGTATCGTCAGTGTCAACGACTTTGAAAACTTGCAGAGACATGCCCTTCTGATATCTTGAGCTGCCGTCCAGGCCTTTGCTTTTGCGGGTCACGAACAAGTTTTGAGAGGACCCCACGACTAAGTAAGTTCTTGATCGCGATAGAAACATAATGTTCCCCGATGGAGTGTAGAAGTGTGGACGCAGGTTCTGGATCGTAGCATTCGTGAGGGGTCCCGAGCGTCATCTGTTGTTCGCTTAGCAAGCCGGAAAGATTTAGGGGTTCCAAGATCACCTTCAATGCTGACTCCGCCAACGAAACAGCTTCCGGAGGTATCTCTCCAATACTTGGCGGGTCTTCGGAGAATCTGAGGAATGGCTGGCGGTGCATTCGTTTCTCTCGACCTTCTTCAACGACGGCATTCCATACAAAATCCCACGAGGGTGCACTCGGTTTGCTTTCTATAAGGTCATGCTCGGATAATAGCAATTCCAGTGACGCAGGAAGGACCGTCGCGGTGTTCTCTTTCGGTTGTGCAAAACCAACGCGTCTACTTTCAATGAGGTCTGGCAAGACGAAGAAGAAAGGTCCCACTCACAGAGCGTTCTTGTCAACATGCTGTCTCAGGAATTCAATATGTTTGATGAGATTAAAATTGCTGGCACTTGTGAGATCATCATCTGGTAAAAGGGGAGTACTCCGATGCTGTGTCCATATTTCATACCAGCGATCTTCAAGGCGGTTGAGATAGGTTTCATTTCCTGGAGTTTCTCGAATATGCGCGAGTCGCTGGCGCACTGTATTTCTTGGAACAGCGGGAAAGACTTGCTCAAATGCGGCCCAATCAAGCCTTGGAAGGTTTCGGCACCGTGCACGAATGATAGCTGAAGCATCGCGGGCCAGCTCGTCGTAATCACGGTTCCATTGAAATCTATGCCGTCGGACCGTTTTTGGTTTTGGCTCGGTAGGCTCATCTGTCGCTATAGTAATTCGTCATGAGCATGATATTCGTCAGCACAGAAAAATACGAACTTCCAGAATTCTTGGCTTTACGCTTTCGTTTAACCTTTTCTGGACGTGGTGCAAGTGGAGGTCCTTGCATTGCAATTAATGTCTCGATAGGCTTCTCAGGAGGATTGACCGCAATTGACAAAGGCCCGTTGTCCATTGGAACAGGGACATTCCTGGCAGGGAATGTCCGTCGAGATGTGCCTTTGAATACCTTTTTCGAAGCCATGTCGGCCTCTCGTACAGCCTCGGCAATCTCATCTTCCCATTTCCCAAGTCCCTTGATGGACCCAGCTTGAAGGAATCTAACTCGTATACGACGTATGCGGACCTCAGCAGCTGGCTCCAGTGGTGCTGGGTATAGACGGGACACTAGATGATCCCATTCTTCTTCTCTTAACTGTCGGGCATCAGCCGCTTTCTTTGCAAGTGAGGCTTTGGAGGCAGCAGCTTTTTTCGCCTTTTTGTCGGAAGAGGCTTGGGCCGCCTTCTTGCGCAGCTTTTCTATGTCTCGTACGAGCTTCAGGTGTGTAGCGTGGAAGAAATTTTTGATCGATGCTGGCGGTGCACTGATAACCCAGGATATTTTTTCGATCTGCGAGACGCCCTCATCCTCATCCTGCAGTGGCGTCTTGCCTGTAGCAGTGTCCGTAAACTGCCTGAGATACTGGCTTTGGTGCCATGTCAATATATACTCTGGATTCCAGGAAACCTGGCGACGAAGAGATCGGGCGACGCTGATCGGTACATCAGATGGACTAGTGGAATCTCCGACAGTGACAGTGCCAATTCGAGTGCTGGCTTCTTGAAGCAGTTGCCAGAAATTTGTTGCAGAGTTGAGGGAGTTGACAGAAACATTTTGCCAAAAAGGAGGAGACGTTTCTGAAACAGCCCATAGATGCACTGGCGCTACATCATTAAAATACCAATACGACGGGGCAGCCATTGGTGTGCTGACGGTCCATCCATCTGAGGGAGCTATTTCGAAAGCGCTGGGTCGAGAGTTGGTGGCTGCGCAGGTTATCCATGGGTTATCAGAAGTTGACGCTTGTAGTGGGGTTATCAATTTCAGAGCGCGAAGAGTCTCCAAGATGTCTAGAAACCGAGAACGAGCGCGGGACCTGCCTATTTGAAGGGTGGTGTTGATATTGTTCGGAAGGTCGCGTACGAGGGTTTGACGGCCTTCGGGTGTTGAGATAAATCTGGCGAGCTCTTCGCTGTGCGACAGGGAGGAAACCAAGGAGCAGTAAAGGTCAAGAGGAATGTCATGACAAAAGAAGCCTATATCTACGATTCGTTTCTCGTGTGAGATGATGTTTGACGAAGGGTTTCCTTTCTCGAAGGCATCGAGAGCAGATAAATGCAGTTCACGACAGCGCACAGCTTTGCCGACAATGAATCCGTACAGCTGAGCCAACGTAGTCCTCTCGGTTAATAGGACATCTCGAATGACAGAATCTTCATATGAAAAGAGTTGATCAGCGCGCGCCATATTTTTGCTCCAGCGTTCCTTCCGGTCTTCTCCGGGCTGTTCCATCTGCAGCAGTTGAAGGGGAAGAGCACCTCTAGGAATAGTGACTGGGTCCGCTCCATACTCCATACGCTCATCGATCTTGACGAAATTGCCGGGGTGTGGCGTAGACTGCACACCGCGAGACAAGTCAGCAAGAAAAGAATTAAGATTTTCTTGCTGAACAGTGGGCAGATAAACAATACACGCTGGTCGTTGAACACCCGTGTGTGTCATTACAGACGTTTTGAGTTGTTTAATTCGTCCCCTCTTTTCTAGGTTGTTGAACGTCGACACCGCAGTTCTCTTATCCGTTCGGGTGCCAGGAGGAGCACTGGTAGGTTCTCCAGCCTTTGTCATGACTTCCAACAACGCCATGTGTTCCTCAAAAAAGTCCTTTGTGTGGATATTCACAATTCCGCCCATGTTCTCAATGACGCGATAGAGTTCGTTTTCTCGACGAAGGTGAGAAACATTCACTCGAGGCCCTTTCGTTGAAGCCTCAAGTTTACCGTCATCTGTTGGAACGTTCCCGAGCGCAGAGGACAAAGCCTGCGAGTTAGCTGCGGAGCTAGGAAGGTGTGTCATAGTAGAAGGTGTGTCTCCTCCATGACTTTCAAAAGGCGTAAGCGGTGAGTCGAAATGCTAAAAAAGTATTTCAATGATCCATTGCCTACATGGTTCTAGAAAGGTGGAACTGACTGACCGAAATCTCACGCTGTACTTGTTGTGTATGGTCTACCATGAGAACATCAGGAGGCGCAATGGCGCTCTTTTCCAGTTGAGGGTTTTGGAGGGTCTCAACAGAACCACGCTGTTTATCTTGGGGATGGACCCGAGGAGACTGCGGTTCGCTTGGCTCTGCAGGAGGGAGAGCACACTGAGGTGATGATAGCGGGGGTGCTGGTGAAGGAGCTTCGGGCCGCTCTCGATTTTCTTCAATCGGCAAGGAAAGTGACGAAGAGGCTAATGTTTGCTCGTTGACTGATGTATCACCAAGGCCATCAGAGCGATTTATACCAGCTGAAGTTACAGAGTCGGCAGGCGCCTCAGAAGCAAACCTGATGCGTTTCGCTGGCCCGGGATCGGCTTCATCTGCTGAACTTGGTTCAGAAGGGACGAACTCAGAACCCTTGTGTCCGGGTTTCCTTCGGCCTCGTTTGTTGGAGACCGACACACTTTCATCCACTGTAGCATTCTTGCCTTTCCGCAACGTAGACCGCCGATCTGCGGATGCCGGATTCGGCTTCTCCAAGGGTGTATCCTTAGCCTTTTTGCCTCCGCGCTTTGTCGACGGTGCTTCGTCTTTAGCCTCATTGTTTCCTTTTGCTTTGGGCGGTCGCCCCCGTTTCTTTGGAGGCTCATCAGCATTGGCGGGCATCGGATCTGCAAACAATCGTTGGCACATTGAAACTAAAGAGGTAAATAAACCTCTTAGAAACATTTACCATCTTTTTTTCGCCCCTTCTTGCTTGTATGGGGTTCCTCATCCTCGTTAAAAGCTTCTTCTAGTTTCCGTTTTTTTCGAAGGGATTTAGGATCTTCACCAACTGGATACTTCCTAGGTCGGCCTTGCTTGACTGTACCATCTGGCAGAATCGGATTTTTTGGAGGACGCTTCCTCCCAGAGAGTTTCGCTATGTCTTTGAAGGAGTCCTGATACTGGTGCAGCGAAGCTTCGTCCTTGAAGAACAATTTTGACTCCACAGGCAAAAATCCTCCAACATTGGTAAAATCGACATCAGTATAGCCGGCGCTCGTGTTGTCAAGATTTTCCTTCGCAAGAAGCTGGCGATAGGCAGCAACAGTGAAGTACCTGTGTCGCCTCTCTCTGCCACTTGTTTCCATGAGACCAGCAATACCAAGATCGCTGAGGTGAGAGGGAGGAGGAAACTTCTCCGCTCTGGACAGGAGAAGTTCAATTGTACGTTTATCAAATTGACACAAAGCGCCGGATAATTCCTAAAAACAATACATGTTAAGCAGACAGAGGTCGAAAAGGATAAAAGACAGACATTCAACGTCATGCCCGTAGAGCCCGATTCTTCAAGGAGATCAAAAATTTGTTTGTGTATCGTGATATTCATTTTGACTGCAGATTCAAGTTGCTCCCCTTTGAATAGCATGTAAAAGACTATAAATTAAGAGATGCTTGCAGCAACTCACCCTCCTTTTCGTCATCATCCACATCTTGGGATTGCACAACAACACCTTCATCGTCACGACCAATTTGATCAGAGGAAACTAAGCGAAAACATTTGACGGAGGTATTTGACGCTTTTCGTCGGTTGCTTGGCACAACTACTTTTTCTATCACTCCTTGTTGTATCATCTCACGAACTCTGCTTTGGAAAAAACGTCGATCTGTCTTTGTTGGATTGGCAAAGCCCTAGATATCGAAGCTGATTAGGGATCGACAAGGCTAAATTGAACCAGCTTGGGCCTACAAGAGTGATAAGCATATTATTTGATGCATGCATCTGATTCTTCGATGCTTTCAGCAGCTTCACAACACGACCTCGAATAAGAGGCAAGCTGGATAGATGACGAGCATCAATAGGGGTAAAATCGAGTGATTGAATATCAGTGTTCTTCTCTTCTTCTTCGTATACATCTGTTGTTGGATCCACGGGGGCTTTATGCGAGGTTTCGGCCTGGTCCTCTTCCTCTCGAATGGCTTTCCAGTGAGGACTGCGATCGTAGAAATGGCGGTGTATGACGAAATGGGTGCCGACACCTCCACGCCTCACTTTGACACTGATGCAAAATTGGAAAAATCAGTAAAAGAGATATGTCATCGAATGACAACCCCACATACACAAGGTCTAGTTCTGTCAGCTGCCTCACGAGGTAGAAGCATGTCTTTTGATCATACTTGGATCGTTGGCCAAGCTCAACGACAGTAACACCGTTCTCTCTGCCGCGTGTGATGATCTGCAATGCTGAATAGACCATGGGGCTCATTTTGGCAAACTAATGCAGGTTGATCAGCAAGAACTACGCAGCGTGAAAAGAACGATAGACGAACTCGAATATGCGAGCCTGTAACGGCTGCATAGATGGCATCGGGGTCAACAGCTATTCTGAGGTTGTCTCCGTACTCCTTTTGCAAATGGTCCAGAGTCCTGTCGCGCGCACCGGGAACAATGTCGAGTTCAGGAGGTTTAGTTTCAACGTGCTCTTCGCCCTTTGCTTTAGCCTTTCTCTTGGCGCTAATTTGTGGCGCAACCCAAACTTCGGATGTAATTCCTGGAGGCACTGTGCCGATTCTGACAGTAGGTTGTTGTGCTACCAAAGACCAAATGAAAGCACAAAAGGAATCATCAGGGTTTTGAGGAGATGTGTTATGGGAATAAAAGTCAACGATGAAGTCGCGCAACCTGGAGACATTGGAACCTAAACGAGAGTATTAGTCGAGAGAATAAAGGGTCGCGAAGTTGGCAGGGCTGAGATTCGAACTCGCGAACAGAAGAAAAATTTCTTGAAAGGGACATCATGTGATGGACATACCTAGATCTCCGTCAAAAGAAAGCTCGCGGAGACAATGGTGGACCAGTTCGTCCATGGAGCAAGAGCAGGGATCGAGGTTTTCACCTGAAACAACGTTTGAAGTCGAAGAAAGATCAACGCCCTCCAATGGTCTCTTTTATAAGCTTTTCAAGAGACTGTCAGAACCCAGATAATTGGCTCGACTTGCTCTTGACGCAAAAAGAAGCCAAAAAGATTTTTAATGCGACGCGATGGAAAAGAAAAATAGAAATCTCGGGTCAAGTGGAAGCAAGATTGGCGACTGTGACAATGCGTCACGTCGTGACAATCGATCATTACTCTCCCGCTTTGCTTAACGGAATATAACACCGATGCCAAAAAATCTAGAATTACGACGAATCCTATAGAATAGAAATACATAAGAGTATGCAGTAGAGAGGTATGTGGTGATGGTGTGCAGAGTCATGTACATCATGAAGCCTTTTGAGTCTACGAGATGATCCCAGGTCATCTAAGGGAGCGTTTTGGAATGTGTCGCAGGGTGGTCGAACGAAATAATGATAAAGATCTATGAATGTGCCATCTGCACCTGTCGCTCCTCCCACATTGCTCGCAGGACATCAGTGAAAGCAGATTTTCCAAGTTGTGCGTTTTGTTCAAAGCGTTGTACTAGCCATCGTTCGAGACCGTCTGCCGCTGTTCTCCAGACCGCCATTCGCGCCTGTACCTCAGCTGTCTGATGAAAATTTGTCCGTGATGATGAAAGCGGCGTGTACTGTATACGCTCAAAGCAAGTGGCGAATTGGGATAATGAAAGATTGACGGAGGTAATGGTGGCGTTCTGTGTCGAGGGGTCCACAAATGATATTTCTCGCACAAAAGCATCTTCTGAGCCACCGAATAGCTATTCAGACTGAATTTAGTGGGTTAAAAGGGATAAATCTTTCCGTAGGACGCACCTTTACAATCCATGTCGGCGCCTTTTGTTTGCAACCTAGAATTCGCTCTGTCCTAATTATACCAGTCTTGGGGTCGACGGAGCGGTCCAGGACATCAATGCTGATGACATGGGAACATTTGGGATTTGGGTATTTGTGCCACATTCCAATGACTACATGAGACCATGGATGCCTGTTGTAAGAAACCGGGGTTTGATATGACAAACATGCAGAAATTTATTAGGCTAGCTTACTCATAGCTGAATGCTTGAGAAAAGAAATGCATTGGAAAGAAATATGGGTATCGATGATGATGATACAGAGAGCGGAGGTCGTACGAGCACCGCTTGAAAAGTGGTCGTGTGTGGAAAGGACAGCAAAAAAAAATTGAAAACAAAGACACACACATAACGATCTCTTGCGGCAGTTCGGCCGGAATAAACCGGGATATCATTGGCATATGATAATTTAAATATTGATCTTGTGACCCCTAATTGATCTAGATTCTACGACTCGAAAGCAGTCCAAACTTCAGTCACGAAATCTCCCAACCTGTGCAAAGCAGCCCACCGAGGGAAAAATCGCAGGACCTCTTCAAAAGCTGGGATCTTGCTTCGTATCCCACTCTTGAGACCTACCATTCCACTTTCAAACTCGGCCCATTCACAACTAACCTTCCCTTTGATTTTCTCCGGCGCTTCTTGGAAGGTAATATCCACCACGAACTCCCTATCCCACGTACGACTGTACATTCGCAACTCTGTTATCCCTTTCCCTTCTTTCGTGTCGAATCCTTCAAATCCTTTTTGGACGCCTGGAGTTCCACCAACAACATGCCAAGTATCAACTTTGGCGTTGTCAAAGTATATCCTGCAGGTCCGTGAATTCGTTCCGCTTATCCAAAAGCGCCGTGTATTTGCCGAAGTCCTCTGTATACTACTTTGTATCCATGCATTACTGGCCAGGACTTGCGTTCCAGGTTCAGTAGTCCACCGGGGAATATAAGCCGGCGCCTCTTTGCCCGGAGATGGTAGCATATCTTGGCCAGAAAGCCAGCTACACGAAACAAGTCCTTTGCGATCACCGTCTTGCGGGCAGTTCACGTCCTTCTTGTGTGTTGAAGGCAAAGCCGGGACGATAAGATTATCGGTGTAGTAGGGCAACCCAGTAAGGTATGTCATAGGCCGGGCTTCAATAGGTTCATTGGTGCTAGGAGACGTTGCTGTCAGCCACGGCGCAATAATCTCTACCTTCTGTTCGAAGAAGACCTTCATCGGGGTATTAATGGAGAATGGGAATGACATCCTTGTGGCAGGCGAAGCCGTTGGCGTTAGGAGAATGTCGATCAAACCAGAAGAATAAGCAACGCAAATACTAAGAGCCACCAAAGTAATCCTGAACAAGGTTGTCGGGTTATTGGCATATTGCAACACGCGTGGCAACGGAAGTGGCGCGGATTGAGGGTAGGAAGCAATGAAAGGTACCAAAGGTAGGACTAACAATACCGCGATCAGAGAAATTGCAACGTAGACTAGAAAATCATTTTTAGCGGTATGCACAAATGGCCACTGTATTGCTTACCAAGGGTAACAGGACCTCCATCAACGAGGCCTTGGGGGAACGACTCCAGTAAGAGCAGAGCAATGTGTGACATGAGGATGACTGGAATCGGGACGGTGATAAAGAGCTGCAACAGCCATACATTGATTCCGACTTCATTGCTTTGAAGGGAGGTTACTTTAGGAGAGGAGCGTTCAATTAGGGGCGTTGACTCCGTTGCATCTCGAGCTTCGCCTGTTGCCTCTTGTTGGGATGTCTTAGGTTTGATAGCACCATTGACTGCCCCAATTATCCAGGCGATGAAAGCGCAGGCTGCGGAAATAGTAAAAAGATATGTAGCTCCGATGGTACGGGTTGAAGTCGTCGCTAAGATGATGAGATAATAAAACGAAACCAATTGAAGAAGCAAAGCATTCGGATCCAAGGATGAGACCAAATGACCACGTAGGAAACATTCTGACTGAATGATCAGGGAAAACACCACGTATACCAGGGAGCTGGCGACTCCAAGAACCACATATGGGGACGAGTAGACAACCTGAAGTGACGCTCAGTTTCGATTGATTATGATAAATAGAGAGGCTCACGTATTTGTTCGTCTTCATATAGCCAAAGACAAGTCCAGCCTGGCTGATCACCACCAGAATGAAGCCAAACCAGAATCTGATCCAACCATAATTAGGTTTCCCTACCCCACACAACACTCGATGAATCATTCCAACATCGCTGTTTTGAGTCTCCGAAAGTTGGTTCCAGACAAAGAAACCAAATGTTACGATCGGTACTGTGACCAGAAAGATGATGTTGAAGGTCCTCATTGCACTGAGAGGAAATACCACCATGAATCGCATGAATACTTGCAGAGGATAAGCATCATGCCCATGAGGATTAACAAAAATCTCCTACAGTCGAAATAAGCAACGTTTCCAGCGGGTTCGCTTCGGTCCTGATCCAACAGCGCATGTCCAGCAGTATCAAGCGTCTCCATCATGCTCCAAAGAGCACGTTCACCACCTACAAGGAAAGGAATCGCGTCGTATTTGGTGTGGTAATGACTTCGTCCTCTGTAAAAGGCCAGATCCGCTCCTTCCATCGATCCCTTCTTTCCGCCGTTGGCGTAAACGGTGTAGTCGGTGCCAGAGCGGATTATACCTGCAGCAAAAGCATCCGCTGCCAGGACCGTACCATGTGGGTTATGTACAAAACGATGATGAAAGGCCTCCAAAGGCTTGGTTGAAGTTCCTCGGAAAAGAACTGGACGCCTACATTATCATAAATATACCAGATTCTCGAGCCGTTAAAAAGAACATACCCTCCAAAGCCCGCCCCTTCGAGATTGAGGAAAGACTCGGTGAGATTGGACCAGGGATGCTCAAGAAACCTATGAATATCTCAACATCCAGATCATATAGCTTCCCAGTTAATTTGGAGACCCACGCATGTGCTCCGCATAGTCCATTCTCTTCACCATTATTGAAATTGAAAATGGCTGTGCGCTTTGTAGGGTGCTGAGCAAGCTTTTCAACCATTTGCAGCATTGAAACTATTCCCATGCCGTCGTCCGTAGCACCGCTGGACATCGGTACTGAATCATAATGCGCTGAGAAGAGCACGGCACCATAATCGTCTCCTGCTGTTCCGTCGACCTTGACAAGGATATTGGTGCCTTCGAAATAGATGTATTTGCCTGCGAAAAACTTCTCTTCAAAAGACGCGTTCGACACTCGATCATCGACAACATGGACATTGGAATACGACGCGGCTATGGACTGCAGGCGCTCCAGCAAATATGCGTGAACTTGTTCGTTTGCTTGTGAGTTATAAGGGTGCGGCTGCGTAGCTATGACGTGGAGATCCTGCCATGCTTCTGAGACTTTGAGACCGTGCTGACTGTCAACTTTTGGAACACGAGCAAGTTCGCTTGTCTTGAGAACAGCGAAGAGAATGAGAAGGTAGATGGCGATCGCGGCTGTTGTGCCACGTAGAAATTGCGGCAAACCCATGGCACACAGAGAAAACGGAATGATTCAGATGGTCAGTTTAAAAGCATACGAGAAAGTTTCGGATACTATTTCTACACAACATGCATACCATGCACTATCGATCCAACATGACAAAGTTTTAAGGCACATGGATTGTTGATGGAACGATCAGATACAGAAAAGTCCTGAAGATACATGACAGCTATCTGGAGGCCACTGGTACTTGTTCGAGCTTCCCTAGATAACATACTGTAACATATAGTAGGTAGTTCAATAAGATAAATTTGCGGTTTCCAACTAAGATCTGGTCTTGCATGTATATTTATAGTTCCGCTAACCGAGCCTGGATTGATCCCCCCTTGTTGCCTTGAGCTCTGCCAATCTGGCTTTCATCTTGGGTCTACATCCATTGCCGTCAGGCCAGTAAGCAAAAAAAAGTTTCAAAAACAGACGTACACTTCCAGCAACTTTGTCTCTAGACTTTGTCTCTCCTCTTGAAGAGCAAGACGTTTCTCTGCGTCCAATTTGGTGCTGTGAAGAACATTTTAGCCAAGTTGCAACACAAGGGACAACCGACGAGACGTACAATACGTAGCCCCCCTGTCCATCGTAATGTAGGATAAACGCGTGGTATTTCCACAGAGAAGGTCTATGCGACACAGTAAGAAGCGTGATGCCCAACTGTGTCGCATGCTCCATCATCTTACCCTCCATCTCCGTCGGTACTAGTGAAGTCGCCTCATCCAAAATCGCGTACTGGCATGGCATGTGTAAATCTAGAATTTTGAACGTTCAGATGACTTACTCGTGGATTGTGATAGAATAGCCTGGCCCAGGCAATCTTCTGTTTGTCTCCTCCACTTAATGCATCTCTCCACTCTCGCGTAACATCCCAGCCGCCTTCTCTCTCAACAACACCCTCCATTCCAACGATGGACAGAATATTTAGCAGGTCATTATCCGTCACTCCGCCTTGAATACGATATCAGCCCCTGTTTGAAAGTACAACTGATTACACATACGGGCTTCCATTTCTACCTCGGAATGCGGGTAAATTACTTGGTCGCGCAGATTTCCCAGTGAGAGGTATGGTCGTTGCGGAATCAAGATAAATTGGGAGGCGGGAGGTTTGTGGACAATGCCACCATATACAGGCCAGAGGCCACCGAGTATGCGAAACAGAGATGACTTGCCGCAACCTAATTGCGTCAGATAATTGAGCGATTAATGGTAGAATTTCATACCGTTTGGCCCAACGATAAGGAGGTGTTGCTGCAAAACAAATAATCAGCAAGGGAGAACACGTAGATGATATATCTACAAACCCCATGCTTCACATGAAAACTGAGACTCTTGATTAGCACGTCACCGTTGGGCGTGACTATAGGAACATTTTCAAATTGAATGTCGTCTGACTCGATGATCTGCCCATGGCCACGGAGAACTGTCTAAGATCAACCTGTGAAAGGTCGGACACATTTACTTTGAACTTACTGTTCGCGTTTTCTCCTATGGTAGCACTGCTAACCAATGCCTTCTCAAATTTTCCCCTGCGGATATCCGCCATGCTGTCAAGAAGAAGAGATACGCGAGCTGTGTAACCAGCCAGCTCCGATAAATCTTTGTATGACGACATTACACGACCAAAAGCATCTTTGGACGAATTCAACACATATGATCATGAGTTTATACGCGAATGGGCATACCTGAAGATGAGAGCAAAAGCCGTCGATTGGTGACAAATCCTATACAAGGTCGAAAGATCAGCTCATGAAACGTACCGGCCAAGAATCGAATAAACCTTGTGTTCTGCCCCCCAAGTCCAACTGAGTCCCTGGGAGTTTGAAGAAAACGGGTATCGAACACAGCAACAGCTGGTGTCCACATATGAGCTGAAAAAAATCACCCATGATATCGGAGGCTTACTCCATAAGCGCCCCACAGCCACTTAATTACACCTTCTTCGATGCACCCAAACCACCAACGACGACTCAAAACGTGGTTTTCGTGGCAAACGATACTCGCGTACTCTCGCTCTAATAAAATCCGTTCCGTCTTCTCGCCCTTGAAAAAGGCAATTTCTTCAGCAAACTCAGCTATACGGGAGTATGCATAGCGTAAAGCACCCGAAAGGTGGGCTGAAGTAGCGGTGTACATTCCGAAGGCGGGTGTCAATCGGCGTACTTCATTTATAAAGTAAGTTCATGCCAGCGGCTTGGATATTGTGCACTCACGTATGATCGCGGATGATTGTACCAATATGGTGAGGATTAATAGGCCTTCTGCGCCGACGTTCTGGGATAGCTGGTAATTATACAATATTACGTCAAGAACTGGCTTTGCCATGTTGGAATATATGGCCGCAAGGTGTGTGGAAAATCGTTGAATGTCATGAGTAATCATCCTTAGAAACGCAACCAGTCAGTATCCAAAGACTGCGATAGGTGTGATGAAACTCACTGGTCTGGGTTCTTTATTCGATCATCCAGATTTGCTGCCAAGCACCCAACACATTATTAGGATATGAGGGATAAGCACGACGTAACGTACAAAGCTTGTAGTACACTTTCCCGTTAGAGTCGTCTGCCTCTTCGCCTAGGTATTGGCCCATAACCTCTCTAGTTAATCTTGTTCGATATGCGATGGCCAATTTGTTTTGAATGTAGCTCAGCCAACTGTTTGTCCATGTAGCGGGAATTGCAACGAGCAACCAACGCAAAATGTTGAGGAAGAAGTCTTTGGTGCGAGCACGCACAAGGCTGGCCACGATCCTGTAATAGCCAATGATTAGAATCAGAAAAAAACATACAGACAATGAGGACATTCAATCGGGACAATACTTACTTGCCGTCGAGCGTGGCGACATAAAGGGATATGGCAGTCCTTAAGATCAGAAGACTTGAATGCATCACCAGGAGTAGGGCTTCCTTGGAGCGTATGCCTGGTATCAAAATACGTAAAAGGGCTGAGAGACGCTTGTAGAAGAGGGCGTCGACCTGTTCGTATTAAGATTGTAGCTGAGATAATAGTATGAAAAGGAGATATGTACCGCAACGCGGGGCGATTTCATGGGACCTTGTCGTCCATCCAATTCTTTTGAATCTAACTTTACTTTTGCCTTTGTGGAAGCAGAACTGGGTGCAGAGGGGCGAGATACCAGGCCACGATATGTGGTAGCAAGCACATAGAGGACAAAAGATATGTTGAGGAATCTCTGAACCAATGTGCGATGCTTTAAATACACTTTGGCCCACTTGGAGACATGTTCGTTGAGCAATTTGGATTGAAGAGCAGCTGGTTGCATGCAGGAAGCAGTTACATGGAAAGGGTTGTGTGGACGGAGAGACAATCAAGGCATGTGATAATTTCATGAATTTGTCATCTTATCCGATAATCTAATCAATTTCTATAAACGTTCTGCACCCAATTTACAACCTCATTCCAATCTTTCACGCGCGTTAATGGTGCTCCTTCGGGTATAACAATTCTCTCTTCCTTCCAAAACTCCTTCCCATTAGCTGCCTCAAGGCGTCGATCAAACGTCATTTCGTCCCTAGCGTCCTCAGGTCCCGATAATCTCTGATTCCACTCATAATCTCCAAACAACAGTACCCGGGTTGGCTCCTTGTATGTAGCGCATTGAAGCGCATTTTCGGAGGAATCGTCGATCAAAAGAACTGCTTTGAGGTCAGCACATACCTGTAGATTGGAGTGAGTGGTGCGAAGGGTAGATTTCTTTACCCCAACTAACTCACCTGCGCTTTACTGAGTTTTGTTACAACCTCATGTCCAGTTTTGTGAGCATCCTTGAATTGGCCAGTGCATATAATATTCTCAAATATACCTTCGGCGGGAACATCAGTGTGAGATTCGTAGAAAGGTTTGGATTCCACACACCAGGAAAGTGCCTGCTGACCCAATCCCAACTTTCATCTGCTTTATCTTCTGCTCTCGCTGTCACGATGATAAGTCGAAAGCCCATGCTTTTCAGCTTCTTGACCCCTTCCAATGCACCTGGTACAACTTTCGTCCTGAAGATCAAGTCTGTTTGATAAAATTCGCTGACTTTAACGAACGTCTCCTGTGGGGTTCCCCAAAAAGGATTCTTGAGTGTATAAGCGACATCGTTGCATGAGTTCAAGGGATGATTAACACCTTCCAGTAATAATAATCTGAAAGTAATTCGATAAAGATATCATTAGGGAAGATCCATCATTGCTCACAATAGAACATTGAAACGTCCATCGTGGTCCCATATGTTCTATTGTGCCCTGGAGGAAAGTCAAATTACAGCACAGTAATCAAGCAACAAGGCTCACAATCCGCGACCATATCGTTTGTTTCACTGAGGACATCATCCAGGTCAATAGCGATGACAGGTAATTGCGATGAATCGGACGATACAGAAGTGAGCGTCTCGAGGGCAACTCTTTCCGCTTTTTCTTCCTCTTCAGGCAGTTCATCGAGATCCGCATGAACTGACGGGGGAGATTCCAATCGTTGTCGAGAACCCGCAACAGACATGGGTGAAGGTGAAGAAAAAAACTGAATCTCACGTGGTTAAATGCAGTAATGAGGTCGAACCATGGTCCATCAAGCTCAAGGTCATGGGCAGATTGCAGGTTGGGCGGCGACTGCAGATACATTAACACAATATCTGTACAACTAGAAAGATGTACATTGCGGTTGGTGATGAAATCATCCCGTGCATCATCAGTTTGCTTGAAGTTGAACAAACATTGTACAGACTTAACCGGTAACCTCTTCACATCTTGACTACCTTGAAGCTATGACCTCTACGCAGATTAGAACACTCTTGGCTCCTCCAGACATCCACACAGCTCAGCATAAAACCATCTCAGCTCTTGATCAAAGTTTAAACGACCTCAGCGAACTTGAGACCCTCGTCCTCGATGCACAACGGCGGAGTGATGACCTTCAAGCCAAGGTGCGTCCACTTGATTCAATATAAGTTTAAAAGACCTTTCTTAATACGCCGGCAGCTCAGCTTTCACTATCTCTCTCTGAAATTACCGCGTTATTAGCTGACACTCGCGCTTCTGCCGAATCACATATTCATACTGCGCAAGAACTCTCACTTCTACGACATTCCCTCACGGATGATCTCACAGAGCTCTCGCAAGAATTAATCTCGGTACTCTCGGAGGACGGCAGTGAGGCCACACTTCTGGAGGATATAGAGACTTTGCATCGGAATCTGAAGGAACTAGAGACCGTGAAGGGATATGTACAAGTGATCGAGCATGCCCTCAAACTGAGGTACCTTTTTCTCGGGAGCGCAGCATTGCACAATCCTAATCCTTTCCGTAGCGAATATTCAACAATGCAAATCGTGAACCCGAAGATTACCATTTCAAATGTCACTCTCACCGGATACGAGGCATTGCACACATTTGTTGAAAACGTCTCGGAGGCCTGCTCAAAGCTGGAGGGTGACTCTACTGATCAACAACTGAACCTCGTCTTATATTTGAAGAATATTCGCCAGAAGACATGGACAAATATCCAAGACACGCTTTCCAAGTAAATACATATAAGATTCATCTGCTGTCTTTGCTGATACAGATTTTCATCAAGATCTCTAACCGCAATTGCCGAAAAAATAGGGTGGCCTACCGCTGTGAACTATCCAGCTGCTTCGGTGGAAGATAGGGCCGAGTTCGAACACACTTTTCGAAATCTGTTGAACCTTCAGAATTGGTGAGTGCTACATCCAGGAACATGACCTTGGATTTGAAGGCCGAAACCAAGGGGTGAGAGGAACCACCTTGCAGCCAAAGGAAGCGAGAAAGAAAAGGGTCTGTATCCCATGCGAGCTCTCATTCACCCACTTGCTCTGCGTTTTAAATATCACTTCGATGGAACAAGGGAAACGAACCGGCTGGACAAGGTATAGGCATCACCGTTGACCTAGACTGGAATGTCTTTTAATTTTTCGTGCTAGCCCGAATGGTACTTTACGCACATCTTGAACGTTGCACACGAGCAACGAACGTTCATGGAAACAGTTATTCAACGATTATTAGACTCTTCTGACTATCGTCACATCAAGGCTTGGGTATGTTGCTCTGTTATTTTCCCCTCCTCGGTCGGATTTCTCATGTAAACTAGCACGAATTTACTTACCTACTCCTGCCGCTTCTATCACGCAAGCTCAAGCATGCCGTACCATCTCTCCTTCCGCATCCCTCGTTGTTTGCCCATACAATATACCAAGCATTAGTCTTCGATACCGCCTTGATGGAGGATGGATTCTTGATACAAGGAACATCGGCTTATCAAGAAGCTTCCGGAGAAGACAAATGGGAAGGCGTGAGCCAGGTTATCCTTGGAAATGCAGAGTGGTTCGGAGCCTGGCTACAAGGGGAGCACGACTGTACGATCTTTCTCTTCCGAGCCACCTTTCTTCCGTCTCATTTTTTGTCATAACTAGTCGCAAAACATCAGTACCATGATATCATTCATGCTTCCGATGCATGGCACATTATAGCTGCAGACCAGGAGCACGAGGAAGATCTCCAAGCGGGCGTCAAAGTGACTCATTCAGCTCGTAGGATCTGCTCATTGATCGAGCAAGTTACGGGTAAGTTACATGAGAAACGTTTCTTCGTACCCCTCTGACTACTCTGACCTCATTAGACCGCTATTCCCCTTTGCCGCGATCCACTCAACGCACTGCGTTTCTGATTTCCGTACAGCTACCTCTATTGGACTCCTACCTTGGCCGAATCACTGATTCTCTGGATGCTTTTGAGACATTATCGTCCGCCTTTGTGCGAGCTGTTCCCGGTGCTCTCGGTGTTAACCTCGGGAAGGATGAAAGCAGCGTCCGTATTGATAACAAGGGTTTGACTTCCGGGGTGGAAGCAGTCCAGCGATTGTGCAAGGCATTATTGAGCGCCAACTGTGTTGAAAGCGCCATGCGAAGTTGGGCCGAAGAATTGGTAATCATCTGGAATCAAATGTTTCCCTCAATCTGTGCTGATTGGTGCTAGTCATTTATAGAATTATGGACGGAGATTAACCATAGACCTGAACTCCGTACACTCGTTCAAACATGCTCCCTTCTATCAGGTCTTCAAAATGAACATGAAGAGATCCCTGATAATACTTTGTTCGACGAGCTTATAAACAGATATCAGCACAGTTCCACTCGGTCGGAGGGAATGATTGTCCAACAAGCTTGCGCGGAGATTGAAGGTCTGTTGAAAGCTCATTTCTCGAACTCACTGTATGTTATGGGTACCGTTCATTATCTGGCTCTTCCTCAACCACCTTTTTCCCCAGATCTAAATCTGACTCTCAGTCGGATCAAGTCGAGGTGGCCCTATCTCAAACATTGCTCGCACCCATAGCCCTTCTTTCGTCCTATCTTACATACCTTCGGAGTACCATGTCTTCAGTCACCCTGACGACCCTCTATCGGAAGATCGCGGCCCGGCTTGCTACCCACATCCTCCAACGCCAAATTCTCTATCGCAGCCAATTCGATCTTCTAGAGGGCAAGAGCATTCGTGTTGAATGTGAATTATGGGTTGAGACTTGTAGGATTGCGTTAGGTGGTGCCTTACCTGGAGGAAGAACGAGAATTGATGGACCATGGACGAAACTGCTGCAAGCTGCAAGCTTGGTCAGCGGTGAGGGTGACGCATGGACAGCTGTCCTCAAGATCGCCTTTGGAACTCAAACTGATGACGTTTGGAGCATTCAAATGGCTGAGGTAGTGGGCCCAATTGAATTGGAACGTGACACAGTCGTCAGAACGCTTCGGCGCAGGGAGGACTGTGGATACTAATACTTATAGTGGCTCCTGGTCTATAACTGATGATATCGATGATACCTCAGGCTTCTTTATCACAGTCAAAAAAACAAAACAAAAAGAAATTCGATAGCAACCAGAAAGCAAGTAATATACATCATATCTTATAGACGATCCCTTCGCTGATCATCAACTCCTCATTGTCTCCCATCGCTTCGCAAGCTTCAGTGGCCTCGGCCGTTCCGAAGAGGGAATCAGTTGTTAGGCCCTCGTTGACAAGTTTGAGAAGTTCTGTCAGTAGAACTTGTTCATCATCCTGCAGAATCGTACCGAATATATTGGCTAAACGAGATCGGAAAAGTTGCAACCTATTAGATTATCGTTAGTGTGCTTTCTCCGTTGTCTGGTAGACCACGAATCCTACCTCTCGGGACGAATCTTTCCATCATCTCCCGGGCCTGAAGTGGGAATACTTTGATTCGTTTCCATTTGGATATCCTGACTCTCATCTCCCCAGATAGGATCTGGTTGTTGACGTTGGGGTGATGCTACGCTGTGAGGAGGCACTGTCATTCTTTCCACAGGGGCATCCATTTCATCGTCACTCTCGTCACTTTCTTCCTCAGAGTCCTCCTTATCTGCGCCTTTCCGAGCAGCACCTCCATCATTCAATTTACGTTTCTTTCTCCTCTGCCTTTTAGGGACTTCTTTGAACAAAGCGAATCGCATGATTTCTTCGGCTTGTCGGGCATCAGCTTCCTCTACCTTGGGTGATAATCGCGCCTTTGCATGTGCAGTGGCGAGACGTATAAGTGTTTCAAGAGTACGAGCTGTCAAAGGGGAGGTCTTGTCTAAGTAGTCAGCCAATGTTTTTCCTCCCGAGCAGGAGCCCTGACCTTTTTATTATTACCCTCCGTGTCCACATTGCGTAGGGATGCATACACCTGTACAATGTGGTCCGCTGCACCTTTCGTGAGAACAGGCGCAGGTTTACTCTTCGCATACTGGATGTACTTCTTGATAAACGGGATACTCAAAATTTCCTTTTTCTTCTCCTTTTTCTTGCTGCTCCGCGTGGCTCGCCCCGAGGGTGGCTTTACCATCCCAATATGTAGCAGAGGGTCAAATTTTTCAAAGGGATTCGTGTCAACAGCATCACCTTCAGTCGCAACATTAGGCCCATCAACAGACAAGGGCTGATCGAGGATGTCGTGACATGGGGTGCCTTCTTCTACACCAGGTGGGAGATAACGGTGTGCGCGGAGGACATGGTCAGCAATTTGACGATCTCTTGCTTCCTCCACGTCATCCGTCACGATGAAGAGGAGGTCGAAACGTGAGAGGAGAGAATCAGGCAGTGCAATGTTTTTATGGGGATCCTTGTGAATATCATACTAGAAGACGGCTATATCAGGCCATGTCAGATCCAATTTTAAAGGAGCTTACCTGGCCATAGATAGGATTGGCTGCAGCGACCACGCTGCATCGGGCATTCAGGCTAGTATGAATGCCCGCCTTTGCGATGGTCACTGTCTGCTGCTCCATAACTTCATGGATGGCCACACGATCAACATCCGACATTTTGTCAAACTCGTCGATGCACACAACACCGCGATCCGCCAACACCATGGCTCCGGCTTCCAACCTGCGTTCACCGGTGTCCTTGTCAGTAGTAACTGCGGCAGTCAATCCAACGCCAGAGCTTCCTCGCCCGGTCGTGGCTATCGCTAGGGGAGCCGTGTTGAGGACGAATCGCAACACTTGAGATTTGGCAGTTGAGGGATCACCAACCATGAGGAGGTTGATGTCTCCTCGAATGTGTGTGCCATTCGGCAAGTTCTTTTCCGCACCGCCAAGAAGAAGCAAAAGTATGGCGCGCTTGATATATTCGTGTCCATAAATGGATGGCGCCAGAGATTCATACAATAAATTGTAGATGTTTGACCGTTTGGAAAGTTGATTGATGGTTCGAATGTCAGTATCGGTAAGTGGTGTCTGAGCGATGCCTCCCCCTATCTTTGAAGATAGAAGGTTGATATTATTGGCGAGTATAAGCGACCTAGAAGTCTGTTAGTGAACGAGATGGGCAGAACATCGCGCTACATACTTAAATGCCCCGTTTGACCCTCCTCCTACACTTCGGAATACGCCGACTAATTGAATGCGGTCTCCTGGTTTACATTTATCGACAAGATCATCGTCAAGGATGATGTCGGTACTACGGGGTAGCTGGCCTGCAGGAGCTCGCTCAGGCATTTCTTGGATACTTATCCGTTGATGATCCCTGAAGACACAAAGACCGTATTCTGTCTGGAGTGGATGTCCATCGTCATCGGTCTGCGGAAGAACAGAGGAAGTTGGAGGAAGATTAGAGGTGGATGTGGTAGCATCACGGTATTCTCTGGCAAGGAAAAGATTGGTTTCGGGGCAGTAATGAACAGACTTGAGCATCTTGGGACGAACGAGAGAACAACGAGTGATGATTCCTTCCAATGATATCATTTTTCCTAGGTGAACTGCGTGAAGCGTACGAGGACTGATGTGATGATCACCAAAGGACCCGCTGAACCCAATTCGATAGCTCTTGCTGGCGATCTCGTGCTTTTCAGCATCATGAACACGTTGAATGATGCTCAGAAGCGCGTCTTCAAAGGCAGGTAGGTAGTCTGTTGGTTGTTTGAGGAGACCATCTGCGAATTCGCGGTTGTAGTCGCGTAAATCGTCTATGTTGACAATGAGGCGTGTGTGGTCGTTTCGAAGCATTCGATGGATATCATCCTTATAGTTGTAGATGGGAGAATCGGATTCCAGGAACTCTTCGAATATGCGACTACGGTCGCGCATTTGATCATCTTGAGGGACGCTGTCGTCGAGAAAGGACATGATGGTCGAGTTGTTCGATTTCAAGGCGCGTCCATTCAAGTCAATGTCATTTTTACACGTCAACAGTACACAACAAACATCACGATCAATATCTACACAACTGCAGTCTGCAAGTCCTTTGCAAAGAAAAATATTATGGCTCCTAAAAATCTATGAGAAGTGTGCTTTTTTGAGAACATTTGAAACGTCTGCCAACCTGCCAGTTTACCAGTCGCGGACTGACCCGCGCTTGACGGGGGAAAGGACATCTGCCACAAGTTCCTCTCGTTTCCAGTCTCTCACACTCCCTGCCTCACGCTTGAGGCCAGAGACTACGTCCGTTACAAGCTCTCCTCTTTTCAACTCATCGACGTTTCCGACCCTGTCGACCTTCAAACGCAGTCCATGAGCTAACGCGTACGTGAAGTTTCGTTAAGGACATACTACTGGCGTAGGCAGAGCAGCGATGGTGCTAAGGAAGAGCAAAGAAACAAGTGCAAATGAGCGTGCAATGAAAACCATGTTTGTTAGGAGACGGAGTGATGCACTCTAGCGTAGGCATCCTTCATCTTTATAATGTTGGGCATGGGAAGATCAAGTGTAGTGATGTGATTCCGGATTCTTTTGTCTTCCAAACATGGATGATCATAAAACGCTTTGACGTCGCGACGACCGGTCCCAACTATCAAAAAGTCCTGTCTGAGCATCTTTCATATCACATATATCACTTTAACGGTGCGCTCAGAGTGAATGAAAATTCTCACCACGTCCATCTTGAACCACAACAGGAGTTATTATTACCCCAACTGCACAGTCAAACAGCCTTTTCAGTTTGCATCTGCCAAAGTACCCTGCTTCGATTGAATCGGAAGGCTGATATCTGCCGAAGCCTGTTCTGTGGGAAGCGGATATTTTTTGCGCAGCACACGGTACAAAACGTACCCCATCCAGGCTGCATGGCAACTGGCCGTGTCCGGTTTAGACACAATTAGAAACAATTAAGCTAACATCTTTCCACTGTTCAAAGTTCGCGAATTTCAGACGTTCTTCGATGTTCTGTGTTGTATCACGCCACTGTCGAAGCCGGTGCGGCCATAATGTCACTTACTTTTGTTAGTGACATATATCTGAATGATTGACGGAGCTGCATACGTAGGAACTAGCCTATCGTCGTTAGCATCGAATGAGGTCAAGTCGTCAGCGCCTGAGACCTGCATTCAAACTTTGATGCAACATTTTCATGCTACAATCAGAATCAAGGGAAATAGATGGGTCGGTCAGAAGCCGATGCCAGACATTACGAGAAGATATATGAATACATTCGGAACTCAGTCCTATATGACGAGTTTAGTTGCTGAATGGGACAAAACGAAGAGGAGTAAACGCACCCATAATTTGATAAGCCCATCCCAAGATGCCGTGATAACTTTGGACTTTTGGAAAAAATCAGTTGACAAATCAGATAACATCATATCGATAGAGTTACCGTTTCGTGAGGAAGCCACTCATGCGCAATTACAGTCTTGGAGTGCGCCTTAAGCCTTGACTTGATACGTCCGGTTTTCCAATCCCAGAATACAACGTTACCCTCGCCATCGCCGCTGCTAATCCACTTGCCGTCTGGAGAAAATCCCACTTGACAAGCATAACCAGCGACAGAATGACCCGCGAACCGTTTTTTGCGATTTTGGCGGAAGTTATCAGTGCTATAAATGAGGATTTGATTATCGAGTGACTGAGCCGCGAAGTATTTGTCTGTGAGCAGTGTCATTGGATTCCATTCCAATCAAATGTCCAATACTTACTAGATGGGTGGAGAGTAACAGCAGGCATGGAATGCATGTGAGGCTCGGCAATATACTTGATCACAACTGGGATGTCAAAATCCCAAGCCCTAATTGTTTTGTCATCTGATGTAGTCACAAATCTTCGGTTCTCATCCACGAATGTAATGGTATTCACGGGTCCAAGATGCTGATCGTACTCCTGTGTTATCTCCCCGGAATTCATATCATACTACAGACAAAGAACGTCAATTACGTCCTTGGTGCGCGATAGAAGCTCACCTGGATGATTTTCTTGTCCGACATACCAGCTAAGAAGACATTCTGTTTGTCTTCATCTGGGTGGAATTTGACAACGTAAGGTATTTTCCCATTGCTGAACCTTTTCAGACATTGGCCTGTCTCTGTGTCCCAGAGTTTCATCTGCCGATCATAACCACAAGAAAGGAACCGGCTTCCGTCGTTGGAAAAACAAACATCTTTCACAGCATTTGTATGCCCATGGAATGTCCGCAAGCAATTCCCATGAGTGTAGATGTCCCAGAGCTAGAGCGAGGTAAATTTTAAAGAGATTATAAACGCAGAAGATTGGCGCTTACTTTAATCTTGGTATCCATAGATCCACTGAGCAGTAGATGTCCAGTTTGGGGGAAAGTACGAATGACCGAAACACCTCGTGTGTGACCAGTCCAAGTGTGTATACATGCTTTGGGAATGAAACAATCTTGGGATCCCGTCTCGTGAAGTAGATTGGGCGCTTCTGCTACAGGCGGAGACATATACGTTCTACCTTGATAGTCGGTCATAGACTTGCCATGGAAAACAGAGGTTTCTTGGCCAACGGCGCCGCGTTTGGGTTTCGCTTTCTTGATGACGGCAAGTTCTTCTTCTTCCTCTTCCTCCTCTTCCTCCTCTTCGCCATCCTCGGCAGCCTCTACACCAGCCAAGAAGCTGGTATGCGGCTCTTCTCCTTCCCATGAAGCCCATGGTCCAACATATGCCCCATCTCCATCAACAACATCCAAGTCACCCTTATTTTTCCGTTTTCGCTTCAGTTCTTTACGCTGACTTCTTTTTGCGCGGAGGGTATCGATAGTAGCAAAGCCATTCGCTTGTGCAACTTCAAAGGACCCTACCACGGATGGGGCATTTGGATCAACTGACGGGTTCGCAGAATAACCAAGTATGGAATGTGTCAGATGTTGCGCTCGAAATGCATGCTCTGTCATTGACTGTTCTTCGACGTGACCAGCAAGCGCGTTCTGGTTGATGAAGCGGTTGCGGTCACCGAAAGGATTTTGAGGACCTTGTACGGGGAGAATCATATCATTGAATGGTATGTTGACGTTCATTTGGGTGTCAGTAGGTCGCGTTACAAGTGAGGTTTGGTTAAGTGGATCCTATAATGGAGTTGTCAACGTGTAAACGCCCGATTGAGAAAGATTTAACACAAACTTCTGCCAATACATCTGGTGCAGCCTGGGGAACAGTGTCGATTATCGAAACTTGTGTACGGGGCTTTTTTGCTGCTGGTATTGACGCAATCCCGAACGCGTCTTTGGCAATCTCAGCGGGATTCTCATCTTCGCCAGAGGAATAACCAAGTGCCAACGACATGGCTGTAATTGGATGAGTGTGGCGTGACAAAACATGCGACTAAAAACAACCGACCGTGACGTAGAAGTCACAGCCTTCCACTTACTTCCTTGGTACTTATGCCCTCGTAACTGTGCTGATTTTGAACGTTGAATGGCAGAACGAAATCCCAGCAGACCTTGGACTGAAAGCGAAGGTAGAAGATGACTTGTTAGAACATGCGATACGGTCAATACTGATAATGCACAAGACTTGTTTTTGATTGATGCTGTTCAGAGACACGGCGAACAAGATAACTGGAAAAAGGTCGCTACCCATGTACCTGGCAGGACGAACAAAGCTTGCAGAAAGGTAACACAAACTCATACTGCACAGTTGTGGAGTGGATTTTGATTCTTCCATCAGCGCTGGCTGCACTCCCTTTCTCCGAGCATTAAAAAGTCAGCTTGGACAACGGCCGAAGATGAACTACTACTTTCATTATATACCATTCACGGAACAAAGTGGTCCGCGATCGCTCGAGAAATCCCTGGTAGGACTGATGATGCATGTTCTAAGCGGTACAGGGAGGCTTTGGATCCGGCCCTCAAAAAGGACGAATGGACGTCAGATGAAGACAAACGCTTGATGGAACTATTCCACGAAATCGGAGGAAAATGGGGACAGGTGGGCCAGGAACTTCAACGAAGTGGACTTGCATGCCGAAATAGGTAACACGAGAGGTTATCCCTTCCAAGTATCTATGAGTTCACTGACTGGTATACCTGGTATACAATCTTCAGACATCGCCTTCTACTCAAACGGCAAACGAAACTCTCCTATGAGTCTCTTGCAGATGAAGGTCCATTTGCGTTTTCACGGACGATAGATTCTTTAGAGTGGCCCTTGATTGACCCGTCTCAGCTGGCTGAAGCATACCCCCCTCTCCCTGACAAGGAAGCCCATTGCAGCGACATAAATTTTCGTTCGCCCACGCCAGACGTTTTTTCCGGCACCCCAAATGCTCCACCCTTTCGATTTTTGTCCTCTTCACTCAACACAGCCTTGCCTATTGGCCATCGATCCCTCCCAGCCATTCCTGAAGCCCAAGAATCGACATCTCTGCTGAGTAATGAAGCGGAACATCTTTTACTTAATCTCTCCGTGCAGGAGGAAGAAATGGCTAAAAATGATGCCCCAATTAACTTTATGGCGGGCACCGATTTGTCGCAAATATTTTTGGGAGTCCATTTTGACGATAACGGCGTGTTTCAATATCCAGGAAGCGCAAATGCTTCTCCAGTTGGAGTGTTGCCGCAACTCGAAGCCTATACATGGCCATCATCCAGTATGACAGAACCCATGTCGTCCCCTACATCTGTGCACGGTCATCTGGCGACTGACACTATACCTTCAACTTTGTCCACACCGTACGACTTCCCCCTTTCTCTGTCGGGCACCTCGTCGCCCAATGTATCTTCCCCAATTGACCTTGCCGCGAATGAATTACAACTGAACCTCCGTGAAGCGTCGCCTCAACGGCGGTCACCACGGACCAAGAGGCGAAAGGGCAACAATACTGGTATCTCTGAAAAGCCGCTTCGCCTTTCCTCATCACTTGCATTAACTACAGAGTAAGTTCGTAAATGGTGTTACTGCCATAGCATAGGCTGAAAGTATCATCTTACAGTCCTTCCATACGACCCTATGCGTGCGGGCGTGAATCTTGTTGGCCTTCCCAAGCATCCTTTAGCTCTTTTTGCTTTCCTACTTCTGGAGAGTTGCTTGATCACACCAAATCTTTTCACGCTGGCGACTCCCACAACATTGGAAGCAAGCCATATAGGTGTGCATTATCTGGTTGCGGAAAGTCATGGAAGGTAGGACAACAGCCTACACTTGGATTTGCATAAAACTGAATCATTGGGCTGCACAGACTTTGAATGGACTCCAATATCATCTGCAAATGTTAGTATGAACACTCGACGTAGTCGTGACAAAGATCTAACTGCTTGCTGTCTAGTTCTACTGCTCACTATAGAACCGCATTGTCGTCCACTTTTTCTCAAGGTGGTGAAACATCACAGGAAACCGCCTCTGCCTCTGACGTGGACAACGAGGCAGCGGATAGCACAGACGACACTCACCCTTTCACATGCAGTCATCCTCACTGCTTCAGGGCCTACCGTCATCCCAGTGGACTTCGATACCATTTAAAGCATGTGCGTGATCCTAACATTACCATCGAAACGGACAGTAATTCACGAGCGCTTCGCAGGGGCATCCACAAGAACAGCCCGCTCAGTTGTCTACCGTTCCACCAGCCATTGCACGCGACTTTCCCTCGAAAACGAGGCGAATGCGGCGGAAGATGCCTTGAAGCGCAGTCGTAGACATGTCCATTCGGCCTTGTGTTGACTCGCCCCGATTCTTGAGGATTCTGTGCTGTCATGAGGTTGACGATTGGTCAAGTACCACAGGAATATCCTTAGTCGTTGAACAGTAAATAATATACATGTGTATAATAATCTAAATACCTAGATAGACAGAGATGGCTTTCCTTGTTGATCTCAGAACGGGATTGGTTATCGAAATGCTTATTTGCATAGGCGCACTTGATGTTCTATAAGCGTATGTACTATGTACTGCCATTGCCAATTTCCGGCGGTAGATGGGACGGCTAGACTACAAGCAAGCCGCATAAATAGAAGGGGCACAGTTAACGTCCACCAGCACCAAATTGATTCGCGCTTTTGAACAAGATCAGTTACACATTGAAAGCATAGAAATGGAATAACCCACAGATCACGAAGAGCAGGATTATTCATTAATTCCTGCATAGAAGGCATATCACCTCGTTGAACTCTGCTCATCTGCAGATAACAATCAGTAAAAGGCAACAAAGTCTACAAAAGGAGGTTTGCTCACCATATCCGACACTGCTGGGTTTTGCATGAGGTTCGCCAGACCGCCATTAGCAGCCATTTGTTGGGCCATCGCCATCATTTGGGGGTTGTTCATCATGCTCGCAATATCTGGAAGTCCACCGCCTGCCCCACCCATGCCACTAAACATGCTGGACAAATCACCTAACCCGCCACCAGTTGCTGCAGAGTCTGCATCTGTTTCCCGCGAGGCAGACGTTTGCGCGGGTTCTGCAGATGTGATACGACTTCGAGCGGTTCGCAAGGCTTGTTGAAGGCTAGCATTTCCCGGGTCTTGATCGAGGCCTGTTTGGTACGCTTCTGCGGACTTTTCAAAATCTCCCAAAGAAAAGTAGGCATGGCTGATATCAAACGTCATATAATGATTGTAGTTGATGAAGATAAGGGTCAAACTAACCCGAGACGGTGATATGCCTTTATAAACTTGGAATCTAGAGAGATCGCCTTGTCTGCGTCCCCGACAGCAGCCAGATGGTCACCTTTATTAGAGTAAGCGGCGGCGCGGTTAGAATAATAGATGGGGTTTGACGGATCCAATGACACGGCTTGATCGTACGCCTGGATCGCCTCGTCATACTTCTCAACAGACATAAGGGAGTTTCCTCGCTGCTTATGAGCATCTGCCTGAGCCTTTTCATCCGCTGTAGGGGTCTTTGCAGTTGACGACGCTGGTTGAGCGCCTGTTGCAGTAGTGTTGCTGACCTTGTCGCGAGTCTTCAGAAAAACGTCGAATATACTCTGAAGAGTCGCAGGCTTGACACTAAGTTGGTCAACCTGTTGTTGGTTGGATGGATCGACATTGAAGGCTTCACCGATGCATTGGACTGCGTAATCAAGTTGAGGAATGGATGGAGGAGTAGTAGAAAAGATGTAGACGCACTTGCAACCTCTAGACCCTCCACGTCGTCGGCCCTGACCTTCCCTTCTGATATTGACTGGTTCAGAAAGTCGATTATGGCGTAGACTAGACGTTGCTGCTTGTCTGCCATGTTGGCAATGGTTAGGTATATGTTATCTGCAAAGAATAAATAAATTATTAATTAAATAATAATTTGAGAGGTGTCAAAGCAGAACAAACAAGACTTCAAGTTGAACCAGCTTCCAGCGACATCCAATGTTTTTCTGTGCAATCTCTGGTGAGCCGCCTCAGGAGCCCGTCGTCTCCATAAAGTCGAAAAAAGTATATGAGCGCCGCTTAATCTTGAAATATATCAACGAAAATGGTACCGACCCCGTCACTGGTGAAAAACTCGAGGAGGCCGATCTCATCACCATTGAAGCCAGTATGTCTTTTTTTTTTGTGCGCATTGTCAGTCAATTTACATGTAAATCTTTAGGCCCACAGGCAGCCCCTCCGCGTCCTCCGACACACTCCTCGATTCCTGCTCTTCTTCACACCCTGCAGAATGAATGGGATGCTCTTGTTTTAGAGATGTACGCGCTCAGGCAACAGCACAATTCCACTCGGCAGGAGCTCAGCTATGCCCTCTACTCTCAGGACGCGGCCACTCGCGTTGTGGCGCGTCTACTCCGCGAAAGAGACGCTGCTCGAGAGTATGTCTAATTTATTCAAATCTCAAAGGGTGTATAGCTAAATCATCTCTCTCAGGGCCTTAGCCAATGTCCAGGCTTCCATGGGTATTGCGCCGAGTGAGGCCGTTCCTGCTTCGGCTGAAGATGTGGAGATGAATGAAGGTGGTGTGGAAGAGGGACTTCCTGCCGAAATTGTCGCACGCATCGACGAGACTCATCAAGCCCTTTCGGCCGCCCGCAAGAAGCGAAAGGCCCCTGCTGGATATACGACTGCCGCCGAAGTCAAAACTTTCACTGCGAAGCATGCCATTCCATCTCTTCACTCTGCCTCACCGTCTGGTATCACCAGTCTTGCTGTTTCTCGCATAACTCCATCTCAGTTCTTGACCGGAGGCAATGACAAGATAGTCCAGCTATACGACCGTGACAACGACAAAGTGATAGCCTCGCTCAAAGGTCACACCAAAAAAATCAACCACGTCACATTCCGTGAACAGGAAGGAAGTCCCACATTACTCATCTCAGCAAGTGCAGACAAAACTTCTAAAATCTGGAGCTTGGATTCTGCCTCGGGAGAATATATCCCAAAGAGCACCATTAGGACTCATAAAGGGGAGCTCACTGGCCTGGTGGTTCACCCTACGTCCACCCTTCTTACTTTTGCCTCTCTGGACAAAACCTACTCTGTCCACGATTTAAATACCTTCACCCAGGTCTTCCGATCAGGCCCGTCCGACGAGGCGTTCACATCATTGTCTGTTCACCCTGACGGAACCCTTCTTGCACTTGGTACCCCGACCTCCACTATCCAGATCTACGATATCCGGACTGGCGCCATTGCCGCGTCCCTCACCCCATCCGAAGGCGCTCCATTCACCGTCAACTCCCTTTCGTTCTCGGAAAATGGATATCATCTCTTGAGCCCAGATTCTCAGTCATCTGTTGCTATTTGGGATCTGCGCAAGCAAAAGGCCACTCAATCTATCTCTCTCGGAGATGATTTCAAAGTAAACAAGGTCCTGTACGATACGAGTGCTCAATTCTTTGGTGTTGCGGGAAGTCTAGGCGCTCGAATTTTCGCCCACAAGTCTTGGGAGGAGCTTACCAGATTGGATGAAGGGGGGAATATGTCGGACTTGGTATTTGGGGAGCAAGGGAAAGAAATTTGGGGAGCAACTGGTAGGGAAGTTAGAATCTGGGGGTTGCCTGCATAAATAGTGCTGATACCGTCAAGTTTCTATCTACTGGGCTGGCATATGCAGCCCGAATCTATGATTTTTTCCTCTTGAAAGTTAAGGAGTCGACTGTCGTGCGCGACAAATGTTGAGCTGGACTGCCAGCTGGCACTCTCACTCGGAGACCAGCGTTGGACGAAGTAAGTTCTCGTGGTGATAATAACCGCCAAGCGACGTCAGAACTTTGAGCGTTGTCCTGGTCCAGTCGACATGTACAAGTAAATGCAGGTGTTTGCATCACTCATAGACTTCGCCCGAAGCAAGTTCACCGATACAGTCGTTGTAAAGAAACCTGGCATTCGGATCATTCTGTATGTAATGTACAGTTTTGTAAGGGAAAATGCATGGCTCTGGGCCAGAGAAAGTGCAGGGTAATAAGTCAAAAGAAAATAATCGTGCCCAAAGGAATGCGTCATGAGAAAGAATGCTGTGAGTTATGATAATGTTGCTATGTATGTGATGAGAGTGTTTTCAACCAATCGTCGCGCAATAATAATGATACGGGATACGGATACGCATGAGATAAAATTATTAGGACCACGCTTGAGGTCCAATCGTTTGGGTGTCACCAATCGTTTTCAAGGGTATACCCATTGTGTCTGCGGTGTTGATCCAGACACTACGATGCTTGATTAGTCTTGATTTAAGGATGGGGGAAAGGATGAACTCACTTATTACCCCACCAATTTATTTCGACGGTAGTTGGGTAGGTTATTGCGAAGAAGATGACGAACATCGCGATTACAACACCAGCATCCAAGCCAGCCGACAAGATGTAATTGTAGCGGACCCACCATCTGAACCGGTAGCGACGAATGACGAAGTTGAAGACGAACCCGACGATGGCCCAAGACGCATAGTTGATGCCATTAGCAGGAGGCATCGCACCCAAACCACTGAAAGCAGCTGGGATGTTGATGAATCGCCAGAACGACAGTGGATAGCGGCGAGCAAGGAGGTAAAATGGGATGGGAAGGAGACCTCCGAGAGCGAAGAACCACATGATGGGCGCATATCTATGATCACTGAGTTAGCAAGGGCATCCTAAGAGGGCAGGCAGAATAGAACATACGGGGCACCAGGGCTAAATATGCGTTTCGGTCCAATACCACCAAATACCAGCGAAGAGGTAGCAAAAGTGGATGACGAAGGGCAAACAAACCCATTCACCTGTTCGCGAGTGCAAATACCATCGATGTTGCTAAGGAGCCAATCCTGAACGAAAATGACCACAAAGCAGCTGACGACTGCTGCAACAAGTTGAACTGAGAACATAACACGAGGAGGAACCTTCATGTAGTGACCAAGCTTCATGTCCCCGGAGAATAACACAGCTTGCTGAGCACCCATGAATCCGATTGCCTTGAAAATCATGTTTGCCACTGGGCGTCCTGGAAGCATGTAGCCCGCAATGGTCTCATACATCACTTGGGTTGGAACGATTTGATTGGTGATAGCCTGTAACATGGCGACGGGGATCGCCATAATGGCGGACAAAATAACACCAACCAGGGCTGCCCATGCAGGAAGTTGAGTGGGGAAGACGGACACTGTGACCAAGAGAATAATGAAGCAGACGACGAAGAGAATGCCGAACCACCATTGTGGGACTTCGGCGTAACGGAGCATCAGACGTGAGTGAACATCGCGTTCGTCTTTGAGACTACTACGGAATCGTCGAATGATGTCGTTACGGAACCATACTATAAGAGGACAGTCAGTGACGAAGATGAACGCTGCAGAGGGTCACGTACAGAAGGTGTGAATGAAGACCGCAACAAAGGACGCAAAAAGAACCCCATACGCGACTGCAAGAGTTGCTGACATCAGAAGCGGAGAATAAGCGGCATATGCAGCCTCGTCAAAGAGTCCATCCTCAGTGACGATTGAACTGATGTTATAGCGACTGCCGGTGTTATCGAAGGCAAAGGTCGAAGAAATAGGGAGGTATGCCGTGTCCCACGCGTTTGTGACTGTGAGGGGCATGATGAGGTTGATTGCGCTTCAAGACAAAGTGTACTCACAATAGAGGATCGGGGCCAAGACCCAAAACATGACTACGAAGGCCGCGATCGTGTTGGCCTGAGACCACCACTGAGCAAGGAAGAATGAGAATAAGTCACGGAAGAGAATGATAAAACGTACTGGTGTTACGAGGGGACTGCCAACGTATGAGATCATAGACCAATCGAAGGTGAAGATTCCCATCCCCAAACCAGTGCTCGTGCCAAAGAGAGCGTTGACCGCAACGTTGTTGGGTACAATCCAACACACCCAATTGAACACGCTCAAGGCGGTGAAGATGAGACCAGGGAACCAATACCAAACGAAACTTGCGGCAAGCACGATGAAGAAGAAGCGTTGACGAGGCTGGTGACCGGGTTCGCGTTGAGTCCATTTTTCGTGCAGAGTGGTAAACAAGACGCAGTTGACCAGCGCGCTAGGCCATATCATACTGGCGGGCCAAACCACAAATTGTCGCAGGAAGCCGCCGAATGAGAATCCAATGATCTGAGTGGAAAGCACGAGCAATATCTGGTAACCATAAGAGACATGCTGGCGATAAAAGATCTTCTGCGTTAGGATGATATCGGTAGCATACGCTCCGTTCATGACGACATTGGCCATTACAGTAATGCAGACATGCTCCTTCACGTTAAAAGGACCGGGATTGAAAGACCAGACGTATCCAAAGGTGTTGAAACGCCTCTTCGGGAGGGCATATTCAAGAAATTTGCCTAAGGGGAGGGCAAGGAGCTGAGCCACGATGCCGGTGATGAAAACGGAGGGATCTGGCAGCATAAGTCACTCGGGATAGCAGAGTTAACGACGAGAATAACTCACATCGCAGAGAAAAAAGTTGGTTGGTGAAAGCAACGGCGATAGAGAAGAAGAGACCGAGAAACCACCTAAGAAGCCATCAATCGGCATTTCAACGGGGAAAGTGGTCCAACATACATTCGAAAGGTATTGACCGGCATATCGGGATCATCTTTAGTGCTAACTGCAGCTCGGACTTCGGGATAAGGGCTCTCACTGGGAGCGCAGTGTCGTCAGAACCAAGAAAAACGAATATACAAAAGGGGGCTCACTCATCCCATTCCCCGATACTGGCAGAGCGTCGCGATTCGGCACGCGAAGTTGAGAAGCGGTCGGTCTCATAGTGCGATTCAGCATCCTCCGCGTACTTCTTCGATTCTTTCTCATTCTTGACTTCAAGTGAGTGTACGGAGGGCCGCTTCTTCAAGTCAAGATATGGATCGTTGAGATGTTCTTGAGCGTAGTCGACGTCCTCAGGTACATCAGGCACTTGTCGAGGTCGGAAAGTGGGGATGGAGACATTGACGGCAGCTTGTGTGGTGTAAGCACGAGGAGTGTCCTCCATGGTGAGGGTAGCGCAGGAAGAAAAAGTAAAAAGTCAATGACCACGGTGGAGAGGAAAGACGGGTAAAGAGACGATGAATTGGAATTTGTGCTCTTATGAAGCAAGGCCCCCTAGGCGATATTGTGCTTCCCGTAGACAATCAAATTTGCAAAGTGCCTTGCGAGACAATTAGGACAATAGTGACGGGGTTGGACATATCGGGAAACGAGCGACAAGAGGTTAGGCCCGCTTCTGGCCAGTTCTTGTGGCCACGTCTTGTCATTGTTGGCCAATTTTCATATTAAGTGTACCAAAACGAGCGATTATTTCGATGGAATAGCAGAAAGCGGAATAGAACACTGATGAGGATGGCTGGAGCTTATTGTCGTTATTGTTATGTTAGACAGGTAGCGGGTCACAAGGAGAGTCCCTGAATTCCGGTTTTATTGTTCTTTGCACCCGATCTGATCTTATCTCAATGGGACTTTTCTCATCCCCGCCGAACGGCTCCCTCGACAATTGCTTGGGACAGCGGTCTATGCTCGAGGAGCTTTTTTCCCAAACCTGTTCTGAATGGCTATGCGTATTAGACGCTTGCGACGCTGTGTGGCTCAGGACCTTGGGTTACCAAACTGCTGTGCTATTGGTCAATCAAGGTTCAAATCGAACTACTTACTCAATAAAGTCGTTGCCCTTCTCTGCCTTGATATTTACAGCTCAAAGTCTTCATCTGACGATTTTAAGCCTGCTGACCATCGACCATGAGACGTCGCAATGCCGAGGAATGGCGTGTTTCCATCCCAGGATGGTGAGATTCTGCCGACTGCTCACGGTTTTAAGAAGGCTCCTTCGATTAGTGGAACAGTTCTTCGCCCTTCACGTTTGTTAGAACGATGACAACCACAACGGCAACATTGAAAGCCTCCGTTACAACGGCGCTACGTCCCTCTGAGGAAAATACACAGGGCCAGGCATCATATCGTTACGCAAATCTGCTTCCATACTTTTCTCAAGACCATTACCCACCCTTAACCTTTTTCGAACATGCTGATCCTGGACACCGTGCTCTTAACCACACCAACCCTCGCTCGTTTCTAGATAACGCAGTCGTTGTTGAATTGACTCCTAAACTGGGTAGCGAAGTTCATGGAGTAAATTTGGCGGTCTTGTCTAATGACGCCCGGGATGAGCTTGCTTTAGAGGCAGGCGCCTTTTGTACTCTCCTAATTTTTAAGTACTAATCTAGTCTTCCAGGTCGCACGGAGAGGAGTTCTTGTGTTCAGAGATCAGCATGAATTCATCGACAGAGGCCCCGAATTTTACAAAGCTTGGGGTGAGTATTTTGGACGGTGAGCCCCTCCCCTCGTCTTGTTGTTGGCTTAAACCTGAGTCTTGAAGCCTGCATATTCATCCAACCTCTGGACATCCGGAAGGCTACCCGGAGATACATTTGGTATATAGGTATGTCTTTCTTGGCAATTTATCCGCCTCTTTTGACATAGGCCTTCTGCAAATCCGTTACTAGAGATGAAAATACCACGTATAATTTCGAGGTCGATGAGAGCATCACCACCACTCTGTGGCATTCCGATGTTTCTTATGAACTCCAGCCGCCTGGCCTGACGACCTTCTTCCTGCTCTCTCAACCAACGACTGGCGGGGACACGCTCTTTACATCTCAAATTTCGGCTCTGAAAAAGCTATCACCTCAATTCGTGGCCTTTCTGCGCACATTGAAAGCTGTGCACTCAGGCGTAGAACAAGCCGATTTCTCGCGTTCAGGAAAGCGGGGAGGTATCGTTCGCCGTGAGCCCGTGGAAAATGTACACCCTGTTGTGAGGAAACACCCAGTTACCGGAGAAGAGGCACTCTATGTTAACAGGCAATTTACGCGCCGTATTGTTGACCTCAAACGAGAGGAATCGGGTAAGTGACTACTGTTGATTCGAGCAAGGGAAAAATATCAGGAAACTGTTTCAGAGACCCTTTTGAAATTCTTGTATGATCACATAGACAAAAGCGCCGACAATCAAGTCCGCGTCAAATGGCAACCTGGAACTGTGGTGCTTTGGGACAACAGAATTACTGCTCATGTATGTGCCATTTGTTTACTTACTTTTCAGATTGGATTGATTGGGTGCAATAGTCCGCTATCGTCGACTACAAGGAGTCTACAGAACGTCGTCATGGTGCTCGAATCACGCCGCAAGCTGAAAGGCCCATTGGTGCATTGGAGCTGGATCTTAACTAGCCTTCTGAATCTCATCTTATCTACCATTGATCGGGCTATCAATCAATATCTATACTTTGATCAAAGTTTGAATTCTTTAGAATCACATCCTTCACATATGTCGCAGGCGATTTATTATGCAATATTCTGCGCAGCCTGCGTATCCGTCCTCAAAGAGGTCAATTCCATCGTTACAGAGCCATACATGGTACCAAAATTACTCATTGTCGATAGTTGATTCAAGTTGACGTGGCAATACATCACTTAGGACGAACCATTCCATATACCTCAAGCACAAGCCTATTGTCGCGGGGATTTTTGGACATGGGATCCCAAAATCACGACACCACCAGGCTTGTACGTGTTCTCTCTTTTCTCCCTTCCTTTTCTGCATTCCAAATGGGCATCTTAGATATTTATTGAGTTTGTTGCTAAAACGCGTCTTCATGTTCAAGTGCACCTTGCCGATGCTCAGACTTACCACAACGTTGACTCTACTATCATTACCTCCTGCATTAACACGTCTCTTGTGTTTCCATAAACGAATACGGCCACCCGTGTCACTCCTTTCTCCAACTTTAGATTCCTTGATCTTAGGTGCCTTCCCTATTGCATGGTTTTTTGGCTTCCTGTATTATACCGAGGCCCCAAGTCTGCTGTTTGTAGTCTTAACAGTAGTTGCTGCGTCGCAAGATCGACACTGGCTAGCTGCATTGGTGAGTATCTCCGTTCTTTTCCCCAACGCACCTTACTCATTCGTCGGAACAGCTGGGCCTAGTTAGTTGCACATTCCGCCAAACGAATGTGATTTGGGTCCTATATGCCTTTGCATCTAGCCAACTTATGTACCTACGATTCATGCGAGCAGCGCCAGGTGCCCCTCCGCCCAGGAAACTCCATGACCGCCCTGCTCTCGAAAGCACGCCAAGTGAGTCCTTTAACCTTATAGGGCGATTAGAGAGTAGAAGCTCATTTCTAGATCCTAATGCAAGGTGATCTCATTCGTTCAATTCTAAGTGCACCTTACATTGTTGGGGATATTTTACCTTCCCTCGTGCCTTACATGCTTGTGTTGGTTGCATTTGGAATTTTCGTACAGTGGAATGGGGGAATCGTCCTTGGTGTGTTCCATCCCGTTAACTTTTAACACATCACAACTCATTGAAGGCATAGGTGACAAAGCACATCATGTACCTGTTTTACATGTCCCTCAGTTATACTACTTCATTGCTTTTGCAACGGCCTTTGGGTGGCCGGCACTCATTAGCGGTCCTGATGGTCCGCTTGGCCTTGCACTACAAGTTCATCGACGCATGTTTGGAAGTAAAATGTGGTATCTCGTCCTTGTGTGATTCAGCTCTTGAATGCTTATCTCCTCATAGTCGGGCGTTAGTTACCATACTTGTATCAATCGCAATGGCAGCAACTGTCAAGCTCTTCACGTTAGTTTATAGTCGTTTAAACCGATACTTACTAACTTTTCCTTTTTTTAAAAAAAGGATCCATCACCCTTTTCTTCTTGCAGACAATCGACATTACACCTTTTATTTGTGGCGCCGAATCTACATGTTCCATCCCGTGGTACCCTATTTGTTAATACCAGTCTACATTGCTTGTGCATGGGCGTGGTTTTTGCGTGTTGGTACGTACAACATGCTCTAATCTTTGTGCAGATTAGCCCAACGTGTCATATCTAGGCCGTGAGCAGACATTGCTACAAACTCTAGTCCTCCCAATATTCATCTTGCCTACGCTGCTGCCAACACCATTACTTGAACCGCGTTATTTCCTGATCCCGTTTATACTTCTTCGAGCACAAGTGGGGGATATGTCAGGATGGGCACTCGTCTTAGAAGGTTTCTGGTATGCAAGCATCAACCTTGTAACAATGGGGATATTTCTATACCTTCCGCGAGGAGACATACGGTTCATGTGGTAGACTGCTTTAATATACCATTTCCGTAGCCATGTGCATGCTTGACATCTTTATGAACAGTAAGCATCAATGTGATCAAATCTGATGATCGCAACGCTTGTGGTGAACTGAGCACAATGACGGTGAGCACAGTGAATCTTGTCAACCTTCGCAACGCAAAGAACGCAGTTATTGGGAATCCTAGTGCAAAGGTACAGCTTTCACGAGATTCTTCTTTTATCAATAGGCATGTTTTCTATCTTATCCCCGTCTCATTGTCTGAGGAATCATCTATCCTAGCCTCGTCGATTGCCTCAATCACCACGATGCACGGTCTGAAATTCGTATCGAAGCTGCACACGTAGTAGCTTCGCTATCATACGGTAACTAGTTACACTCTTGTAGTCGTGCACTCCACCATCGATTGCAATAGGTTCCGATGAGGCACTAGTCGCCCTTCTTCGTGCCAATGCACCTCATGCGCTGCTGTTTGCACTAGCCCACTTCACCAAAGATGATTCTTCCGCCATCCGTGCTGCATTTGCCCGCGCACTGCGCGCTATAGCTGTTTCAGCTGCTGACGCCGTCGGACCTTCGCTGTGGGGCCTAGGCCCTGGTTCGAGCATCGCCGAAGACGATGCTCACGACACTCTCGAATTCCTGTTTCATGCAAGCCTTTTGTTGCCTCTCAATACTGGTGCCTTTTCTTACTATCAATTAGCCAGATGCTCTGGATACCCTTCTTCCTCTCTTGACCGACGTCCCCATTTCTCAAGTTCCCACATCGATTTGTCAACTCATTGCATCTGTCATCCGTAGCCCCCAACAACGCGTTTCCATAACTGAGTGGCTTCCATTAACTGAGCGTACGAAGGCAAAAGAGAAAGAGATGGAAGGAGGCATCAATATCGTCAGACCTAGGAGAGGGTGGGAGAAAGCGGTGGTTGCGCAGGGTCCAGCAAGGATGGGTGGATGGACGGTCAGACAATTAGTGGCCCTTCTTGGAGCGGGAGACGTCAAGGTATTCTTTTCCTCTGTATCCTGTATACGAATAATTGATAATTTTCTTAGTTACAGGAAGCGGCGTTGGGGGCCCTTGCTGCTCTTGCCAAGGATAATGTAGAAGTCTCTGGTGCGCTTTCAAGACCGGGGCTCGGCAAAGAAGGTTGGCTGTTCAATTTGCGAAATTACAAACACCCTGAGGGTAAATAGGTTCAGCGTTAACCACTATCCTCAACATGACGAAGTCTCGATCATCCGACGTTCAAATCGCGGCGTGTCTATGGTTTCACAGCCCTTCTTCTTATGAATCTTTGCTTACCTTGTCTCTTCAGCGCGGCTCACATCCTTCGTGCCCTCCCTCGTCAACAACAAGATGAATCCTCAACTCGTCTCGTCATGAACACTCTTAATCGAATGATAGCGTCACCCCTTTCGCCCAGCGAGGAACTTGGGCTTCCACATCATTCCTCTTACTCTTTGGGATCCGGCGGGGATAGTGTTGGCGCTGGAGGAGCAGTGGGAATGATAGGACAAGTATCAATATCACAGAGGACTAAAGCCTGCTTTGTATTGTGTGAGTACTTTTCCTGTATACATCCCTTCTGAAATCCTGATTAAAGCGGCAAATAGACCATCTGGTATCAGATGACGCGTCTCTCTGTCAAGCTGCGTTTGACCGTGGTTGCCTTGCTCAGCTTGTGGGGCTCGTATCGGCCCTTCCGTTACCACCAACTCCGTCAAGCCTCCTTGCCGAGGTGGAGTCTCTTTCGATCTTGAACGGGCCTGGAGTTGATGTGTCAGAAGGTGGTGGGATGAGAGCAGGGGCGATTTCTGGAGGTGACGGCGGAGGCGGAGCTAGGGTGAAGGGAGGCATCAGAGTATATGTGCCGCCGCCAGAAGATGACAACAAAATGGAGGAAGATGAGGATTGGTGCGAGCCCGAGGGAAGGGCGTTGTTAAGAGAGGTATTCATCTTTTCAGTCATGCGGTATCTCAATTAACGAACGGGTTTGGACGATAGGCAGCGCTTACTGCCATTGCAGCCATATCCTTATTCGACAACGATGTTCGTCGTTCACTCGCAGAGCCAAATATATACCCATCATATCATCAACATACATCTTCCGCCCCATTTCCTCCTCATGCGTCTTCCTCCTCCCTATCTCCACCACCAACCTCGAATTCAAACTCAAGCCCAGCCCCACTTATACCCGTGCTCCTCGCTGGCATTGTGCATCCAAGCGCCGGCGTTCGGTATGCCTCGTGCCAATGCGTGAGGGCTATGAGTCGAGCTGTGGCTGTTTTGAGAACCAATATCGTGGATAGTGGGCTAGGAATCGGGGTATGGAGACGGTGTGTCAAGGGACCGACTGACAGAAGAAAACATCCAGATGAAACCATAACACCATCCAGGGATAAGGTGAAGGAGCAGTGGGAAGGTGAAAAAGACACACGAGTCCTCCTCGCCGGGTTGGCAGTCGTGTGTAATCTTGTTAATGATTTCTCGCCCCTACGAAGTGTTTTACTTGAGGACGGGCTCGTGGAGAGGTTGAGGGAGATTCTGGATATGGGCGTGTCAGAAGATCAAATGGAGGATGAACAACAGTCTGAACCAGGTGGGGAGGGAGAGGTGAAGCAATGTTCCACAGAAAATGCGCAGTTGAAGATCAGTGCTCTGTGGGCGGTTAAGAATTTACTGTTCAAGAGCGAGTTGAATCTGAAAAGTCGAGTGATGAACGTCATTGGATGGGACAAAATTGCAAGGTAATGTTCGTGGTTCTGAATTCGGCGAAAACGACGTTAACGCCAATTAAACAACAGATTTCTAGGGGATTATGATACGGGAATACGAGAGCAGGCATTGAACGTGCTGAGGAATGTCACGGAGAACGAGCCGGGCGTTGACTTGGTCAATAAGGAGATCGGGGAAGATAAACTTCTTGACCATGTTGCTAATGCGCTGAAATCGACGAATGATGATATCGTGCTTCAGGTAAATCCACGATTTTTTTTTCTTTGAATTAAATTTCTAACGCCGGGTATGTCTCAGGCTGCATATCTACTGGGAAACCTTGCGAATGCAAAAGCATCACACCTAGCTCAAATCCTTTCACACCCTCGATTGCTTCCAGCTCTTCACACTGCACTCGTTGCGGCCACTATAACTGTATCTTCTTCACATTCTCCGTCTTCGATGACACCTTCTGCTACGCTTAGTTCATCTAACCATGTAGCACAATCATATCGGGCACAAGCACGGGGGCCACTGGTGTCGTGTGTTGCTCAATTAGCAGCTGGGGGTGCAGCACAGGTGAAAGCAGCGGGGTTTGAAGGGGCTTTAAAGCACGTAGTTGAGTGGACCGGTGGTGGTTTGGGTGGAGGACGTGGAACTCACGGAGGGTGGGATGATGATAGGCAAGTGGCGCTAGAGGCGAGGAACGCATTAATGTTGATCGAGAAATAAACAAATGCAAATGGCAGTTGATTCTTGAATTTCTTCACTTTTACCATTTACATTGTAACTTCTATCTCTCCACGACCATCTTTTACGACATTTTCACGACAGAACTACTCCCATGAACAAGTCTTCAGGCACAAGCCCTAAAAGCAAGCCTTCAACACGAAGCTCCATTCGTCTTTCTTTAGGTTTGGCTGGCAAAGCTCTTGCAGACGTGATTAGCAAGGATAGCAGCGCCAAGGATGGAGATAAAAGCAATCGCAAGGTAAGGGACAATCCTTCACGTCGCCTTAGCGGAATTGCTTTGCCTCCCACTGGTCCTCGTTCATCAATGGGTGATTTTAAATCCCCCTCTCAAGTGCCAAATCGCACTGGGACTCCAGACTCAAAGACAGTCACTCGCCGGCGAGTGTCTGCTGGGTTAGGACGAGCTTCTATGGACGAACAGTCATCCAGCGCGTCGGAAACCGTAAGTCGCAATGCCATTCTTCGTCCAAGAACGGCTGGCTCTGCACTCCCGAAATATCGTCCCAAATCAACACTCATAGAATCAACCAAACCCATGTCGCCAACGACTGGCTCGCGTCGGCCAAGGAGCTGTGAAGACGAGAAAGAGGATCAACCTCCGTCAAAGAACGATCCCTCTTCCGAAAAGCTCTCCCGCCCAATCAGTCCCTTGCCTCACCGAGCAGCCTTAAAGTCCAATATACGGACCGTGAACGCTACTCCCCAGCCAACTACTCCCACTCGGACGAAACCTTCGGCCACAAGCCAAAGGACTTCGCCTACTCGTCCTACAAAGCTTGCAAAGGTTTCTACACCCACGTCTCCCTCCGCCATACCTCGACCCAGTTCTTCCACATCGTCCTCCAGCTCCCCAACAAGAACTCCAAAGACAGCTGGACTTCGAAACCCAACAAGCGCTCGACCGCTAGCCCAGAACAAGAGTTCCCGAGTTAGCCCATCCTTTGGGCATAACGAATCATTCTCGACGCGTCATTCGCGTACATTCTCTAAACAGGATGGCTCTCCAGCTGCTGGGAACATGTCACACATTTCTGAAGGTGACAGTGAGAGCGAGAACAGTGAATTAGAGGATGTTGCACTTCTCCTTGCTCCTGTTGCCCCGTTGGGCGCACCAACTCCGGCAATGCCTAAACTTCAGAATGCACGCACTCGTAAACGTCTTCCCCCCCAAACACCTACGCGAAATAACGTGCTTCCCACTCGCGCCAACATGTCATACTTATCACCCCTCCCACCAGATATAAACACTTCTTCTTCCTCATTACGACCACCTCAGCAAGGTCCGAAGCAGGGCCGAGGTTCTATCTTGTCATGGGAACAACTTGCCTCCGAAGCGTCGAAATCATTGGGCGAGGATGAAATAAATCGCATGTTGGCTGATATTCCCGCTCCCTTCCACCCCGATGCTGTCTCTCCAACACCAAGCCATGCCCAGCTTGACATTCCAGAAAGTCCCTGCCTAAGTGCATTGAGCTCACCTGGTGGATATGGTTCTATTTCTCAGGTTCTTCTGCCCGATGTCACTCCTTCACCTGCTGTACATCCCCAGCAAATATCTCGATTCGATCTTTCTGCCGAGCTACCTGTTGTTGATGCCGCTACTGTTACTCTTTTGCGGTTGCAACTCGCAGCAGCTGAAAATCTGGCCAAGGACCGACTAACACAGTTACAATACATGGAAGAGGAGATTCATAACCTGAAGCAATCTAGGGGTCGTGAGACTTTGCATCTCGCGGAACAAGTTGCACTCTTAGAGCAGCAATTGAAGGGAAGTTTGGAGATACGAGAGCGTGCGGACGAAGAACGCGCAATATACACAAGGACTTTGGAGGAGCAACTCCAGCAAGAAAAGGTGTTACACAGCAAAGCGCTCGAGGCCGCTGTTGTCCAACGGAAGATCAAGTCCCAAAGAGACCCAGTCACCCTTATTTCTTCTGCATATATTGCTGCAACAGAATGGTCATCAGTCCGTGCATTAGCTGAAATGGAGCTGGATATCATTCGGGAGGAGCAACAAATCTTGTCATTCATGTTGACCCAGTCGATGGGAATAGCTCAACCTATTTTGTGATTGCCTGTGAGTTTAACAGTGTCTTTGCGGAAGTGCGGTCCCGTTCAACGATTTCATTTTAGAGCATCTTGATACTATATACCTTACGAGCCCCATGAACCTAGTCTTGATGTTGTACTTTATTAGCATGCTTGCACTGGCCTGCAGTCTCTTGCTCTCTCAGATCTTTCTCCGATATCAGGTATACTGTACATACATTAAGGACAAATAACTATGCTCGACACAAGAAGAAATGTTGAAGATGAAACGAGAATGATAGTACGGTAAGATATAGATGAAGAATATGTTAATAATATATCTCCTGAGCCTCGATGCATGCATCCAATAGACACGCATAATTGTCCTCGGCGGTAGCCTGACTAAGTCTGTCAACAACAGCTTTGGCAATAACTTCGCGTCTGATTGACATTCAGCTTATATTTCAAGTTTTGAGGAAGGGAAGTACTCACTCAATTTTACCATAGGCGACCTCAATCTCGATCTCCAAGGTATCGATCGCCACAGGCCAATAACTATAGGCCTTGCCAACAAAGACGAAGGAAATGAAGGCCTTGGCTTTGACAGAAGGAAATATCACCATGACCTTCGCTCTGAAACCAGGCGATTCTGAAGGAGAGGTTCGGATGACTTCGATCTCAACAGGAAACTTGATAAGGAGCAGCATGAGCTGGGCGCGAAGTTGTGCGCATGAGGACCAGTAGTCGCTTAATCGATGGATAATCTAGGATTTAAAGAATTGAGGTAAGAAAGAGCTCTTTGTATAAACAAGCAGCACTTGCCTGGCGGGTCGTCCGCAGGTCTGTGTGAACCACCTCTTCCTTTGCCATGTTTAGGAGAAAGTCACTGAGACGTGGGAAGTTATCTTTAACCCTTCGCGTTTTATCTAATCGTTCGATATTGATTCGAGAGGCGATAGGCTCATAACTTCTGCAGGGGATGCTGACCCGATATTGTGCAGCATGGACATATTCGAACACGTCAGCCTTTACTTGTGTCACATGTAGCATATGAAGGTTCTCCAGGGATTCAAGTTCATCTAGTGTGCCACTGTCAGGACTGGGCTGATTTGGAGGAAATTGAGAACACGTACTCTTCAGTCTGAACACTTCAGCTCGGGTCCCATTGCGCTGAATATGCAGAACGCGCTGAGATTCATCAATCGCAGCTCTGGTTTCTTGTTTCTCGGTGTCGGTTTCCTTCAGTCGCTGTTGTAGCGCAAGGAGCTTTGCTTTGCTCTCAGCGACTTCTGCTCGAAGAGCCTCAACTTCGATGCTGAGAAGAGAAAACTTAGCACCTTGACATAGAACGTCAAACAAGGACGTACTTTTGCTCTGCTATAGAGGCTTTCAGTTCGTTCAGGTAGTCTTGATCACACGCCTCGATTTCTTTGACCTCTGCGGATTCCTTTTCGAGTTCCTTTCGAATTTCTTCATATTCCAGTCTCAAAGCGGGAATCACATCATTTGTTGAGGAGCGGATTGCTTCCAAAGTTTTGGCATCCTTTGCACGACTTTTAGAGACGAAATACAAGCATGCAACATAGCTTACCGATTGAAGGGAATTGAATGTTTGAACTGCAGTGACACGAAGACCCTCTAGCCACTGCAATTTCCAGTCATACCAGTCTGATTTCGCCGATGCTCGAGTGTTTGTTCGGATGAGCTGAAGCTGGTGCTAAAAGCAGAACGCTTGAAATTGCATCGTCCAAAGGAGAATATTGGCTTACCAGTAGCTCAGCCTGGCCTTCCTGATCTGCTCTTGAATACTCCCTAAAGAGTTCCGGGGTGATCGTCGTTGCTTCATCCTCTGCCAATAGGAAGTCCGCCTTACTCTTTTCGATCCATGCTTCCAGGTCCTTTGAAACCCTGGTGAACAAAGCCAGCTGAGGGAGGTCCAACCCGATGGCAACAGCATATTCCGCAAGGGGAATTTGTTCTGGCTCTCGTGGTTGAAGAGCAGTAACGCGTTGGGAAGGATGTATCGATCGTCGGGGTGCGGTCAATTCGTCCATGAATTTGATACCTGTCATGTTGAAGAATTCCCGAATCGATATTGCAGGCTATTGATGCAAGAAGTCAAAAAACTTTCAATGATAGGGAGAAGAAGGCGCGTACCTCATCAATATCATTATCATCCTGGGGTTCGACTGCGTTTCTCCACCGTTCTGTAGCGTCTGTGTTTATGTCTATGTCGTCAACCTCGAACTCATCACGCGTGAAAATGCCTGAAGCTTCAATAATAGGAAGATCAGGAGCCCTCGAAACATCCATGGCAGGAGCTGCCTTATACAGAGGCAAGGCAGGTGCAGGTGATAAACCCGTTGGGGTGGGAGAAGAGTTTTCATGTTCAGTATGACCTTCGTCAGACTCTACTACCATACTGGCACCCCCATGTCCCAAACCAGCGACCTGATTCCTCGGTGAGTTCAATACATTTTCATGTTCTTGAAGCTGGGGCTGAGAGGCTGCGTCTGCACCAACACTCTTTCTTCTCGCAAAATACCCTGAAGGGCGTCGGATTGTTGATGTCGGTCTTTGAGATGATGGGGCTGAGTTTTGATAGGGCACTTTTTTGCTTGATGAGAGTGGTCCAGGTTGGGCTTTGAGTGACGGCAGGCCAGGAGACTCGGCTCGCGCTGGCCTACCTCCAGAAAGTGAGGGTCTTTTGGCAGGGCTCAGCCTCACTGAGTCAGGTCCATCATCCACACGCGATCTTTTATTGGGGGAAGGGCGTACAGTGGGGGGAGCGAAAGCAGCAGTGAAGCCCTTTGCCTTCGTAGGAGAGAGTGATGGAGTTTTTGTCTTGGACGGGGTTGAGGGCCGCGTGAAAACCGGCTTTGGAGTCTGTTGATTGGCGATGGATGGTGTTTCGCTCGATGCTGACGGTGTTTCTGGGGGAGGCTGGAAAACAGACGGGAAAAGTTGGGCTGGTGGAGGTAGGCTATTGGATTGGGATGGCTGGGGTGGCGGAACCGTTGGGTTCCTCGGAGTGGAATGCGCCTGTACGTCAATTGCACCATAAACTTCTGATTCGTCCATTGCTGACCCTATACTCTGCCGTCCATCCGGACGACCAATGGGTTGACCATATACTGCGCTGACGTTTATTGTTTGATTCTGTTCATCCTCAAAGCTGCCTTCTGTAGAGAAGCTATCGTCGAGGTGCTCTGACTCGGCAGGCATAGTCATAGCTAATACAGAGGGAAGAGATGCACGAGCACGCATCAATCGCTGGAGAGCATCGTCGAGATCCATGGCGTCATTTGTGTAGGGAACATTTTCCTGATCTCCATCTTCTGAAGATATTTCATGTTCGATTGGGGTGTCTCCAGAATGTGTAGCCTGCCTTAGAGCGTGCCAAACAGCATCCTGTTCAGCAGGGGGTCGCTGAGATTTGCTTAGAGGCATGGTGAAGTCCATGAGTCCCGAGTGATCCTCAGACAGTGCCTGTGAATCAGATTCTTCAAAGGATTGAGATTTGTCACCGTCAAATAATGGTTCTTGCATTTTCTGCTCGAGCGGGGCAAAGGGAGTCCTTCTGTCCACGGATGTGGAGCGTTCCCGTACTGATTTGCCTTGAACAACTTCTGTCATATCCATAGGATCTTCTTCGTAGCCGCCAAAATCTAATTCTTCATCCATCAGCGCTGAGCCATTACCGGTCAGGAAGCCTTGTGGGGCAATTGACGTTAGGTCCATGTCCTCGCCAAGGGAATAACGCGTAGAGCTTCGACGTCTACTGCTTGAGGCAGCACCCGGATAATCATTCTCGTTGGTTTCAAAGCGAATTGATGGTTGAGGTTGGTGGATCACAGGGGATGTATCCATGTCGTCGACCTCATTAACTTGGTCCTTGTCCTTTTTCAAATTTTGGATGAGGCGGACATGCACGCTTTCCGCGAAACTAACACGCCTTCCTCCAAGCGACTTTCTGCCGAGATCCCTGGTAATATCCATCGAAGTCGTGTCATCGAGAGAGGAAGGTGGATATGTAGATTGTGACTCTGATTGAAATTGCGAAGTTGAGGTATCAATGTCGTTGTGTAGGATATTAGTGAAGGTCTTGAGGATACTTTTACGTGGAGCCTAGAGCCATGTTAGAGCATATAATATCCAGTATTCTAATGCTCAAACGAACCATTGAACGTCGAGCTTTAGCAAATGGGCTCAAACGATCACCAGGGACGATGCTATGTGGACGCCTTTTAGATCTGGGAATGACCGCAGGCTTGTTCTGGTTGGTGACTGCTATCGACTTGCGCCTCTTGGGCGAATCTTTGCTGACGGCCATGATGTCGGAAGCCTAGCCTGAGTTTGTTGAATCCAAAGTCGCGAGTTAACCGAAACAAACAAACGTGAACGCGACATCAAACACGATCACATGATCCATTTAGCATTGCCTAGAGTCAAGACCTTTCAACTTGAACCTTGTACGATGACCTCGAAGCCTCCCACTACGACTAGAACCTCATCACGCACAAAGACAGCTCCAGCTCCAGCTCCAGCTGTTCCTACCTCACGGACAACTAGGGCAAGAACAGCGACTGCAAAACCAACCACCTCCGAGCTGGTAGGCACAACAGCGAAAAAGACTACCACCCGCAAGCCCCTTGTCAGTCGGGAAAATACCACTGATTCTACAAAAGCACCTCCAAAATCTGTAAATCGGAAGGCAACTTCAAAGCAAAGCAATGTTATTGTGTCAGATACTGAACGCCAACCGATCATGGTGAATCAGTGTCATTGCTCAAACAATTATTACTCCCACTAATACTCCTTGTAAGGCTTTCCTTAGAATTAGGCCAAATCTGGGCAACGATGGACCCACCGTTCAACCGTACTTGACTCCCCTTTCAGACACAGCCGTTCGAATGGTAGATCCAAACGAGCAACAAGATAAACCTGCACGGTTCCGCCCTTCGGTTCTCCCTCCGTCATCAACATATACTTTCTCTCATGTATTTCCGCCTGACACGACACAGTCTGACTTCTTTGTTAAGACAACATTGCCTTTGGTTAGAGACGTCCTACATGGCCAAAATGGCCTTCTTTTCACTTACGGCGTCACAAATTCCGGCAAAACCTACACTGTTCAGGGGGGCACACAAATTGGAAGTGCTGGTATCCTTCCTCGGGCTCTTGATGTAATTTTCAATAGTATCGATGGGCTACACGGTGACGGAAGAGTGATCATCCTTGTTTTTATTCTCAAGCTGTTGTTTGCTAACTCCTGCCTCAGTTCCGGCCTGTTCGTTTACAAGGCGTAGAGCCCGCTCATCCAAGCGATTCAAAGCCGCCTCCTGTTGCCCCAGAGCCTACTTTGGCCGAAGTTTTTGGTCAACATATGGACATCTCCGCGAGTGACACCGATATAGACCCTACCAACCTGAAAGTGGATCGTAATTACGAATACACCATTTGGCTTTCGTATGCCGAGGTGTACAACGAAAAAATTTACGATCTGCTCGACTCCGTCAAAGACAATGGCGACGCGATATCTCGACCAACAGCAGTAAAATCGATGGTCTTAACACGGGCCGCCCTTCCTCTGAAGCCATCCCCAGCATCGGATAACGGAGATTCGGTTGCTGGAAAATACATCTCGGGGCTTCGACAATTCCGAGTTCATAGCACGTCTCAGGCCAAAGCACTCGTGAGGCTTGGGCAGCTCCATCGCCGCGTGTTCGGTACCCTGGCCAACAGTGAGAGCAGCAGAAGTCATGGTGTGGTAATTATTAAGGTTGTTAGAGGCCATAGAGGAGAAAAGAATGTGAGCGCTGGTGTAGATTTTGACTTTAGCTATAGACTGACTCGCGTCTCTCTAGGACCCTACTGCGCTTCAAGTCTCGCGTCTGACACTTGTCGACCTTGCTGGTTCGGAGCGAACGAAGCATACCCACACCACGGGTGACCGGCTTCGTGAAGCTGGAAATATCAATAAATCCCTCATGGTACTGGGTCAATGTATGGAAGTGATGCGTGCAAATCAACGTAAAGTAGCCGCGAGTCTCGCACAAGAGGGCTCAGGCCAAGATGCGCGGATGGACACGAGAGACGTGAAGAAAACACTGGCAGTGGTTCCTTTCAGGCATAGCAAGCTTACCGAGTTGCTCATGGATTATTTCATTGCAGACGGGAAAACGGCACGTCAACACCTGAGCCCTCTCTTTTCCGTTTACTCACCGATTTAGCAGGCCATGATAGTGAATGTAAATCCTTATGATACAGGATACGACGAAAATTCGCATGTCATGCGATTTGCTGCACTTGCACGGGAAGTCTACGTGAATCCAGCTCCAGCACCGATATTGAAGATGAAGGGCCCAGGCAAAATAGCTGGCATGTCCATCAAAGCGTTGGGCCCACTGACCTTAAACGACCCGGAAATCATACCTTTCAATCCATCTCGAAGGAAAGTGACCATTTCAATGGGCGGTCAAGGCGGTAAACAGACGAGTGAAGCTATCGTTGAAGTCCTTGAAGGTAGGGCCCCAAATTGAATTTCCTCCCTTCTTGTCGTTCATGTAATGCAGAGGACGAGCCGAATGATGATCAAGAAGAAGGTTCCAATGATGACGATGAGCCCATCAACCCCCTCGTGGACGCCCTTTTCGATGAAGTAGAGAATTTGCGCATGCAGGTACACTTACTTTCATTTTCATTACCAATACAATGCTTACAAAAAATAGTTATTCGAATCGGAAATGCGTTGTGCGATCATCGAAGCTGAGACACGGGAAGAGGTGATGCACGAAATGGAAGAAAGGATGAGAGCAATCGAAGAAAGATATTCGCGTCGACTAATGAAGGAGGTAGGCAAAAGTCCCTCGTTTTCCAGATTGTCCTCTCATTTTATTTGAAGCTTGAACAAAATGAGCTGAAAACGGATGCCAAGATCGACATGCTACATCAATCTGGACTGTTTGGGAGTCCGATGAAGAGGCAGGTCGTGCGGCCGCCTCTTGATGAGGTTTCCGACGAAGAGGCTGAGGTCGAAAATAGTCTGGTAGATATCTTCGCTCCTTGTCCTCCTTTGTGAAGACCCATGTGCTTGTACAAACCAGGTTGAGTACGATCAAAGCGAGTCAGAACTAGAAGACGAATTGGGAACTTTCTCTTCGAAGAGCATCAGGTCGCCCTCCATGTCGCCCTTGGCTGAGAAGAGCAAGAGTACGTCAGATATCGAACAGGCTGACCATTTTAGAAGTGCTGAAGTCCTTCCCAGACCGACCACAACCTTTCCACAATGAAAAGGCGGAGCTATCAGAGAATGAGCATGAAAGTGTTACAGCACATGATACGTCATGCAGCGAAGACGCCGACGACGACGACGACGAGTGGGTTCCTCGCTCGACTTCGTCCAGAAGCAAAGCACCGAGATCAGAGTCAGACCAGGCAGTCAGCAACTCCCAGATGCGAATTGACAAGCTTGCGCAAGATGTAGACCAACTAACACTCGACGAGGCAGACGAATCCGTGATGACTGTCCCGGCGAAGAAGAATAATAAATCAGCATCGCCTGACGAAGAAGATGCGAAACCCTCACTGGTCAAGAAACGAAAGAGGTATCTACTCACCCTTCATCTTTTTCTGAAGGGCACTGATTACTTGTTCAGACAATTGGGTAAAAGAATTGTCATGACAGAGGAGCAAATTGAAAAAACTACCACTGTTGTTGAACGAAATGCGGCCAAGACCATTGGGGGCAAAAGCATTAGACGGCTTATTTAGATTATGTTCAAGTGAATAGGACAACAAAGGCATTGCATGCTTACGGACATGAAAGATTATATATTGTACTTAACCACGATGGTTAAAATGGCGCTATAGTGTAGTGGTTATCACTCGAGATTCTGATAATGTGAATTCTCGAAACCCAGGTTCGATCCCTGGTAGCGCCTACGTTTTTTTGAGGGCGAAATTCCTGAACAACTTACAATGTTATTTTTCACTTCAAGAGATTCATCAGATACACTTTGCATCCACTCCTGGTTAAATTTTTACGAAGTGAAGTCAAAATGTAGGGTAACAATTATAGTTACAAGTATCCACAACCTGTTACAGAATAGTACACTCAAAGTCATGTTAAAGAAAACGAGCCAAGAAAAAAGTAAAGAGTAATATGCATCCTCCAAGATAATAATTTGTAGGTGTGTCGGGTATGTTACATTTGAAGAAATGAGGCCATTCCATCCTTAGTGTGATCTTTTTGTGTCAGAAGGGCTTCGGCGCTCTGCAGAGCGTTTGACTTCATTGAGCCCATCTCGGATCGCACGCTCAAATTCTGGCTGAAAAAAAATCAAGTTAGACTGAATGCCAGTATAAATTTGGGGAAAACATGCAATCAAGTCCAGAAGGCGGATTATCCGTGAAATGTGCTCTTCTTGGCGTGAGAGTGGAGAGTGTGAAGGGGGTAGAGGAGGAGGAATAGTAGGTGCTGGTGGAAGGACGATCGAAGCAGCCATCTAAGACAGGCAGATAAAGGCCTATTTATTGTCGTCGTGCGAAATGGAAACCTACATGAGAAGGCGCGGTGGGCTGAGGGACCTCGAGTGGAGTACATAACTCGTCAAAAATGGTATTCTGTGCGAAGTACGAGACAATCATAAGGAATATGTTGATAAAGAAGGTCTGAAATTTACTTCAAAGCGGGATAAGGGGTCCCTAGGGGGACGATGTCGTAGTAAATACGCGTGTCGATAGGGTTCGTAGCGAGCGTTGGTCCGATGTTGATAGGAAGGCAAGCGAAGGGAGTCTTCAACATCGTCAGCAGCAACGGTATCGTCGTACGAGATGAGAGAGAATGGGTTAGGACCCGGATAGGGAGGGGGCGCGTCGTTGTGTGAGGACATGATAGTTGAGAGGAGGGTGGAGAGAGGGGGAAAAAAGCATCAGGGTCCAGTTTTTAAAGGTTTTAGGCGTGCTTCTCCAAGAGTGACGGGTCACATACAGGCCACAAACAACTCCTCCCCCACCAAACATACATTCTCCTTCTTCACTCCGTCCTCTGGTCCCATGCGCCATTCTGATCGCTGTTTTGCTTCCGTTTGCTGATCGAAATAAGCGATGATCGCCCACTTCCGAGTACCGAAAGCGACAACGGAGGCAGATATGCAGGACAATTGTGTTCACGACCATTTGCTCGCGATATAACGTCAAACCGAGGCATTCCAAATGGCAGCCAACTAGCACTCAGGAACGTGGACGTCCCCATCGACAGACTGGCTCTCAGGAACCTTGTGTCCGTCTGGGAAAACACTAGAAACTGATTCGTTTTGTCGTCTCAGTCGAGATTCACGGCGAACAACTTCCTTTGGAACGTCTTCTAAGCGCAAAAAGACACTGGTTATGAACGCAACGCTGTGGACAATGTCACTGCCTGTCCATATCAGAATCAAGAATATTCGGAGTTCTGTGCATAACCCACCATGTCGCGAACCTATCTTGCGCTCCGGCCGTTCAGAATACGATTCTTCAAATACAGGCCACGTAAATGCAACTTGAGCGCTTACCAGTCACCCTGGAGCCCACTGTTCAACCGGAAGAAGCAACGAACACTAAGCCGCAACCTAGACCCTTTGCTGGAGCCACAAAATCTGCTGTGGCAGCCTAAACGTCTTTTTCAAAAAAGAGATGTTCTGCATCAAGACTATGTGAACGCTGTTGACTTTTCGAATGTGACCTCAAAACCCAGAATTATCCAAAGATAAGGATGTTATGGGGCTGGGACACTTGGGCTTTAATTTTTGGAAAGTGATTGCTCGATATTAGCGTCCCAATATTGTGTTAGCTGTGATAACCTTGGTAAGTCGCACTATCAACCTCGAATTATCTGAAAGAACCCACCAGTAGTACTAAAGTATAGCTTCGCGAAAGTATGATTTTGGCTTCTGGGTCCGCAATGGTTGCTCTCATCGACGTCTCTTTTCGAGGACCAACTAGTTCTCGTAGCCAAACAACTAGAACACGAGAGGTCAAAACATGCGGACCCACAGGGGAATTTCTTGCAGTTCGCTAACTATTGGCCCACATACGGCCCTGTTGTCTTCAGAGCCTCAACTACGCTAGCATCCTCGTCGTCCTCGAATTTCGAAAAACCTTCGAAAGAAGACTACGAACAACGAGCGCGACGGTAGCAGGACTCGCCGCGATAAATGCATCATGCGTCTCGCTCGTGGATGAATGGATATGAGTCGGAGAGTATGAAGTCTGACCGGCGACCACTGACACAAAGTTTGCCAGAGGTACCATATCTGCAAGATGTGGTGGGAGTTTTGTGTTGGAGACCTGGACAACGGTGACAAAACAAAAAAGCCACAAACTTCGAATTTCTGCAAGCTCGGACTCCCGACCAAACAATTATGATCACATTCGTTGATACCACTCTTTTTCCGATAAGAATTTTATAACCTCTACAATTTATACTTGAAGGATTTACTGAGACAGCTTTCGTGGCGCAAGGTCAAGCAGTGCTTCAACCAGCCAGCTTAAAAATTCCAGATCCCATTCAAATCTCTGAAACAATCCGGGCCCCCACTCAGCGGAATTTTGGTGGCGATATACCACCTTATTTTCGAGTCTTATGGTCAAGCCGTTTCAAGTTCCAACGTTCAACCTGCAAGAGCCAGCTTCAACTGGTGTGATTATTTTTCTTTGGCGAAGTTCGTGGACGCCCCATAAAACGTGAATACTGTCTGTCCTTGACTTGGATATGGATCCGATGACAGCATAGATCGTTCACGATTTGAGCTGCAATTTCATCTATCCTCTCAGACCT
>JABAJW010008958.1:214584-232577 GCA_018855395.1 Arthromyces matolae | reverse complement strand
TTATCAAATTCAATCAACTTTTTTGAATTTTTGAATTTTAATGAAGTTCGCCATCATGTGACCGTGACCTTTGTACCATGGTCAGAACCGTTTTACTATTAGTATCGTACAGCTACCCGCTTCTGATCTGAAGAGATACGTTCGCCCTTCGTATAGTGGACGCAACTGCCGTCCAAAAACATGGATATCGACCTAAAGTGTAATCGACTGACATGCAGGCAACCTCTCAATGACAAGGCGGTAGTGGTGCGTTCCGTCTTGACATTCGTTTCCCATGGTCTTTAAGACTAGACTAACGCTGGGCTAGACTACGTGTGCGTGGAGACTCAGTTTAGTCCCATGACTCAAGACAGTGCTGACAGTGCGCAACAGGCTCGCATATATTCTGCGGTAGGCCTGCCTTCACATAGTCGCTCAAGTTGTCGATCGTTTAACTGTAGCACAGTGCCGTGTGCCAGTGAACTCTTCAATGCCGCTCGTCTCTGTCCAGGTTTGATCCCTGTTCTGGACTCGAATTTTATCATACTCTTGACCGATCTCTCCGTTCTTCTAGCGTGCGATAGTGCTCTTAGAGAACCGTACGTGACGAACTAACTTATGACGAAATATACTCAATGACATGAAATAGTGACGATGTTGTCGTACGTGCTGGTATCTTAAAACGCAAACTCTCTTAGAATACTCGGGCAAGATTTGCGCATTACAACCTTCGAACGATTATAAAACCGTAAGATGCATAGGGCATTATCAGACGATCATCCTCACTATCTCCATGGACTAGTCAGTTCTATCTGGTTTGACACCTTCAACAATACTGGATATCTGCTCCCGGTATAGCTTCAAGTTATCGCCAGCCATTCATAAACTTGTGACCTTTGCAATCTAGCGCGATTTCCTTTTGGCAGTATCAAATTTTCCAAGAGAAGTGATGCCTGTTTAGAACCCCCAGGTCACGATCTCTTGACTCAGATCTTGTCTCCAAGTTCATTCCAGGCAGCGGTTTTGCGTAACATGAATGACAAGAATGCACAACTTCAAAAGCAGCTAGAGAACGTCATCAGGGAAGGTAAAATATGCAGCGAGCCCGTCATCGGTTAAGCTTGGATTATCATTCTTCATGTAGCTAACAGCGAAATATCTCTCCTCAACGGCAAGGCTGGCGGTGGGTTTACATGTGATGTCTAGAAGTTGCTTCGCAGACTATCATTAGAGCTCGAACGAGATCTCGAATTGGAACGTAGAAAGATCCGTGAACTTCAAGAATCTTCAAAGGATCGAGAAAAGGAATGTCAAAAGCTGAAAGCAAGTCGTGCTATGTTTGAATCATGGAATTAGCTGACTTGAAAGCCATAGCTTCAACTTGACAAATTCAAACGCAAAGCGCTTCTGGCTGCACACCCCAATGGACATGACAATGTTGCAGTTTTCGGTACCAATATACACGAAGAACACGTTCAGCAACAACCAAGAGCTTTCGGAATGGGTATCAGTGGGCACAACTTGAACGCGGTCTCAGCTGGAATGGAGACCAACGGCGTTTGTGTTTTCCTTCCTGAATCTTGATCTTGAATCACTCTTAGACCTGCGCTCAAAAGATACAGAGAACACCGCTCGTGAATCGTACTATCCCATTTGCACCTCAGGTCGCAGGAAACACGGCCTGGGCTCAGCAGCCACAAACTGGACATGTTAAACCTCATTCTCGTCGACAACCGTTCCTTGTACCAACTGACCAATCGAACCGATCGACAACTGAGCATTCTGACAGCGCGAACGAAGTCGAGAACATCCTAATCGCGAACCAGCGCGTCAATCACACCTCAAGCCGTTATGGTGGATGGTCAGCAAGTCCTAATCAGCTGCCCAATGTTCACATGCAGGGTAGGTTGCTGGTGCCAAAATTGAATTGTCGTGGCTGATAAATGCAGGAAATACATCGATTCGCCGCAACAATAACAAATTCCGGCCAGTGGCTGCAAATGGACGATAAGATATTATTAAAAGAATGTTTGGCTCCTGTGCATGTTGATGGTACATGATGTGGGTCAGCGTTGTAAATAGTACTTGTGCAAATGGTGTTTTATAAATATAGGATAAAATGCATGTAGATACTTCGAAGCAGTCGAGATGGAGAGAAAGATAGTGACCAATTGTCCGAAATGCAACTATAGAACACAAAGATATCATGAGAGCGCGGAGAGAATTAAGGGGGTTTGATAGTGCCATTCTTCTCATCTTCCAAATATTGGCCAATAGCAAGGATATCTTGGCCAGCACGGCGTAAATATCCTGCCAGGACATCTCGATTTGCATCTGGAAGAAGGTGCACAAGTTTGTCGACTTGACGCACAAACTCCGGATCTGGAGCAATATCGACGATTGGTGCAGGCTCTGGGCTTGACGCTAGATCGAACAAGGAGGGACGTCGCCCAAGTGGCTCGTTACGCTCAGATATTGAAGAGGGTGGCGTATATGAGTTGGGAGCGATCATAAGAGTCTGTGAACGGGCTGCGCGTCGATTTGGTATTGCACGCGGGCCGCCAGGTACGATGGGACTAGTAGCTATATTTATGACACGGGGTGCGGCACTCGCTGGTGGGGGTTTGGTGAGAACTTTTGAAGATGTGTTGGTAGAAATCTGGGGTAATCCTGGCTTCTTGGACGAACTCATGCTGGCCTTTCTACCAAGTGAAGCAAAGAAGCCTCCAGGGGATTTGGCACTATGTCCCGAAGATGCGAACGAGCGGATGGAGCCAGGTGGAGTCTGGCTGGAAAGTGAGGAGGAGCGTGCTGGGAACATGTGTTGGTTGGCAAGCGAGGGATATGGCAGAACGGGAGGCGCCGTGGTTGCAAGGTCAGCTGGTCTCACAGTAAGGTCGGTGGCAATAGATGCATCTGGACGGCGAGGGAACGATACTTCCGATACTATGGAGGATCGTGATGTTTGCCTCGGCTGCGGAGTAAACGTGTGCGAAGAAGATGCGACTGCAGGTCGAGTGTTGCTCACTGGAAGGAGCTTATCAGCATGCGTCTGAAGAGAAGGACGAAGACATACTTCGCTGTCTAGTTTCAATGGTCCAATCCCCGAGCCCAGAATCATACAGGTAGAGTTCATTGATCTTTTGTGCATAGAGCTTACTGCGTTCAAGAGACGTTTTCCGCGTGGAAATTTCGGCGTAAAACATAGGGGGCGGATAAGCCGATATAATTTTTGGTCGTGGTTGAGGTAATGGGATGGATTGCATCGGAGGGGATGGTGTCCTTGATGAATGATAGGTCACACTCGAGCGATGAGACTTTGAAGACAGAGATGGAGTACGAGGAAGCGAGGAGGAAAGTCGTTTGAGGTTTGCCGTCCAACTATTCCTGAAACTTTTCGGTGGGGGACTGGGGGTGTCTCCTGCACGCCTAGAATATATAGGAGATTTTGAACGACTTCTCGCAGACAGATCATCCGAGGTTGGTCGTCTTGTGGGATCTGACATCGCGTCAGTTATGATATCTTGGTCCTCTTGTTCTTCAATAACTTGCATCGGTTGAATGATGGTGATAGGAGGGGTATCGTTGCTAGATATATTATGATCAATCGAGGATGTCGGCTCATCGACGATGTTGTCGGCATAAGAATGGCCGTCGTCTGATGGCTGTTTTGTAGACGTTTGAGAGATAGGAACGTCTGATGTTGTCATTATGGATGTTGAAGGAGAGGGAACCAAAGCACCCTCGCGCCTATGGGCTGACTTGACATGACTGAGAGTTGCAGTATTTGTTGGTCTGAAAAATTGACCACGTCAAAAAAAAATTGATGCAGTCTATTCTAAAAACTGTTGACATATACTCACACTTCTTCCACTTCTGGTCGCGAGTCTTGCGGCGGTACCGCTTTTCCTTCCAAGGCCTCCACGTAATGGCGTGCGTCAGATTTGGGAGGTTTAGACGCCAGAGCGGCTGTGACAGAAGGCGGTAACTGCAATGACTTCTTGGCGGCTTCGATGTCCGTTCTGTTTGCTGTGCGTGATGGTGTGTGACGAGGAGGACGAGGAGGCGCAGGGGATGTAACGTCAATGTTGAACATAGCTCGAGGCGGCGGCAGTGTGGGTACAGGCCCTGCAGTCGCATGCACACCTTTCAAAGTGACAGATGAGATCAAACAAGGTTGACAGACGAAGACGAGTTACCTGGTTCATAGTGAAGATAAGATGACTTGTCTTGAGAGGGGAACGACGTAGCAGACGCTGTAGCGGGATACATGACTAGGTCGTTTCGAGGGAGCGAAGCTTTTTTCCTTGTAAATGGTCCGGCAGACTCTAGGCTTATAATTACGGGTGCAGCAACCCGGGCACTGATGTCCTTTCCCTCTCCAATTTCAGGCGTAGTTATCAATGAGTTCGGTGTGTTTTCCCGTGTTATTCCTGTTGCTGCATGGGATGTAGGAGACAGTAACTGATGTGCCTGATCTGATGCACCCGACCTCATGCTAGGAGACGGTGATTGCGAAGGTTTGGTATGTTGGTCGCCAGGCAGAGACATAGCGTTCCCCTCGACAATAATGCGAGGTTCAACCTGCGATGGTTTTGATGCAACGGTCATCTGGTCCATGGCACTGATTTCTCGGGTCGCGTTTCCGGTCGTCAATATGTCAGAGGGGCGAACAGAATGCGCACTTGAACGTGTAGTGTTTTGATCGGGAGGTTGTGTGGTGGAGGGAGTGGTCGTCGGAGGTGTCAAATGGGTATAAGATGTCGGAGCTGCGTCAGGCGGAGCGACAAGGGCAATTCCCGCAAGATCGGAAGTGACTCCGCGTCGTGTACGGATAGAAGTGCTTCGTGAATGATCATCCTTAGACTTTTTAGGTCGTGCATTTTCCGAAGGGTCCATTTGAACTATGGCCAGTCGCCTACGATCAGAGCTACCGTTTGAAGGCGCCTTGGAGCGTCGTCTGGCCTTGGCAGAAACGTGTAGGGGTGCAGTTTGGGGTACGTCAATAGCATAATCGTCAGAGTAGTCTGAGGATGATGTTGAAGCCACAGATACTGCTCTTTTGAGTCCATGCGAGGACGATTCTTGATCAGTTTCGTCAACTTGACCATCTGCTACAGCAGATTGATAGTACTCCAAATAATTATCAGTGTCCTGCTTAGATTGAGAAGGGTCTTTGGAGTGCTCCGCTCGTTGTCTTGAGGGATCGACGCGTGATGAACGAGCTTTAAAGAAGACAATGAAAAAAAGGAAGTTGAAAGCGGCCATGGTGGGACTTACGACCAGCAGGGGTAGCTGAAGATTTATAGGACCTGGACCCAGAGTAAGTAGAGTCCTTTGGACTCATAGATATAGTTGGATGTCGTTGACGGGTAGACAGTGGTTCATGACAAGGAGCTGAGCTAGAAAAAGGTTACAACTTCGGTTGTTGTTTCATCACGGTTAGCACGTGGACTATTCGATTACCTTGTTTTTTACTCTCCTTGTCATCCACTTGTTGCCTTTTTTCGCTGTAATACCTCCCAAAATGGTCTTATGTTGCCCTGTGGCGATGTCCAAATGACTGACTGGACCCCTAGAACAAATGTCGTCTGATCAGGTTTCAATCTTTGTAACACTGCTGACTCTACTGACACCGAGTTGAGCCCTTGTACATACCTCAGGAGCATTTCAATCCTCTGGTATACATTCTGCGCGATTTTGATTCATTCCAACTGTCCATGTCAGTCATGATTCCCGCCGTATCTATGACAGGACGGAGTACTTTTGAAGAAAGAGACAGATTAATATTGGGATGCCCGACGTCACCGACTAATTTCCCACGCATCTTACTTCATCACCAACTTTTTGTGCGTTGACCAAGTCGATAATGTCATCTCACTACTACGAGGTCGCCCTCTTCGGAGAGTTTTTCTCCAGAGATCTCAAAGCAATCCTCAATCGCATCACTCTCCATAGCGAAGCGTCTCAGCCAATGCATACCCGCGAAGTTGTCTTTGAGCCTCTTAACGGGCTTCACGAGCGCGATATGGGTGCTGATCCTGTGTTATTGAGAGCGAAGAAGGAATTGACAGACCCGACTTCCGGCTGGTACGTTTGAACAAAATAATCGTCCATCGGTATATCGAAAGCTTCCGTCCCAACCAGGATATTATATAGCTATTTGAAGCCAGAATCGGTTCGCGTCCACCCTGAAGCCACTGTGCGTCCATGGGCCACATGCGAAGTTGTGGGCGACACGCTAAGCTTTGCGGCTTCATTGGGATACATGTACGTTTCTCCCATGATCAGGTCATGAACGGATTTCATCCTCAACTTCACACTGTAGTCGACGTTCTCAGATATACAAACGCGGATACACGTTCCGACGAGGTCCTCTCGTTATCCTCATGTTTCAACAAGAACAGGTATGTGCAGTCAACGGAAACCAAGTCGAAATTCCTTCACCAAGTCTGTCCAAATAAAGGTGGACCCTGCAACGCAGCAGCCCATCCCAGCACACCCCGATACGCTTTGGGAAGTCGAAGTCAAAACGGCCTCGCCCCTACGCAACACGCAGGAGACCCCGCTGAGCCATGCGATCAATGCCGTTCTTGAAGTGCAGCTTTTCATGAAGGGACTTCTTGATCTTCGAAGGCAGGATGTCTAAAAGAGTTCTTTATATGGGTACCTCATCTTCTGACGCGCCCCAGTCGACATCCTCGACGTCCTCGTCCTCCTTGATCTTCTCGGACCATCTCTCCTCTCCGTGTACGTGTCGCATGAGCTCTAATAGAACCGCAGGGTCAATCTCGACGTCTCCTTCCTCATCTGATCCCATTAACGCGTCTTCATCTCCACCACCTTCTACTTCTGACCCAATATCTCCACCCTCATCGTCGCTCCCCGTATATCCACCCAGCATTTCCAGTCCATTTGGAGCCTCCGGTTCCTCTCCACTCTCATCGCTTCCATACCCACCCAGAAGCCCACTTATGGTCCGTTTCCCCTGCTTTACAGAGAGCTTCCTTCGCTTCGACCTTGATTCCTCATCCGCCGGCAACTCCTTCAGTATCCCTTGTAAATCCACCACAGTGCCATTGAATTCTTCCCAAACCTCAATTGTTGGGAACTCCACAAAATGGGTATCCCGTAAGACATCTAGAAGTGACTTGGCTGGATCAAAACGACAATGTGCCCCGGCAGATTTTGATCTCTGAAGAACTGCTAGACGGGGATCCATCGTTATTGCCATGACGAAATGCGGAGGCGTGAATAAACCCGGTTCATCTGGATCCGGGAACAGGAAACGTCGCAACCATCCATGTGTTGCACCTTCCTTTTTCGACAAAGCTCGTTCGGCTGCTTGTTGCGCAAGGTCAAGGAGCGACGTTTTTGTGCTATTTCTGTGCGTTAGAAGGATGAGTGGTGGGTCTGGAGATTGAGACGAGGGAGTTATTGGGTCGCGAGGGGGATATATTTTGAATTCGATTGTCAAAAACGCAGCATGACTTCTGCAGAAATTGGGAGGTGAAAAAAATGCTTTAAAATTATATCTAAGAACAAGGAATGGAAAACAAACTTAGGATCCCAATATGATTGATTTATTTTTCGTCGTTCCATTCCAGTGGGGAGAACATCCATGTCAATGTCTCGAGCCTCCAACTGCATTTTCAATATGTCGCGTTTGGTATTACCCCCAAATTTTCCTCTACCTCGGCCTCGTCCTCTGCCACTTCCTCCTCTACCTCGTGTTAAGCCACCACGGGAAGCGCCACTGGAAGCAGGCGATCCATATCCACCCTTGATGATCTCTTTACCCCAGTCACCCACACGCCGTCCAATGTCTTCAAGAAACCCATAGTCATTCATCATCGTGCCCCAGGTGTACTTATTCATGGGTACATACGCGGCCTTGTCGCGTTGTCCAGTACAGCCTGTCGCATTCTTGTGTTTAGTGGAACATGGAAGTGAACAGGTGCGAATGGAGCAGCCAGGGCAAGTGTAGATTGGGTTATTAAGAGTGCAAACACTACACAGTGGCTGTAGTGTCGATGAAGTGCTGGCTTCTGATTGCTCAGTATTTGAAATATTGCAATGCATTGGTCAATGCAAGCAGCAATTGCGTAAAAACTTTTTGGAATACATGTACAATTCACGTGAACTCGCTTTCGCAGAAAAAGTGGCACTGCCACTGGGCGTCATTCCAGTTTGATTCGAATAATTAATGCAGCCTATCGGCTTGGTAGTACATATGTACGTTTACAATAATGCCATAAATAAAAGGGAAAAAATTCGAGTAGAAATGTCTAGGTAGTTTGCTGATTGACAGATGCGCCAGGAAAACTTCACGAGCTGGCTAACTCGTAAAAGGGAAGGGTTGATCAGATATCATCCATGCCAAAGTCGATCTCCACTTTTTCACCCGGTTTGAAAGCGGGAAGGCCTTTGGGTAAAGCGTCAATTGTCAGAAAGACAGGCGATATCGAAAAGGAGCCATACCTCGGTACGGACAACCAGCGCATCGAAACGCATCCCCGAGGAAACAGCTGCCACAGCTACTTGTCGCTTTCGGCGCTGCTTTGGCAGCTTGAATCAACCTGTCCCTCTCGGCCTGTGTAATCTCTTTCGCTTCTCCATCGATACCTCCATCGAGAACGACGACTTTACCCGTCTTACGTTCTTCCTCCTCCAGCTCCGCTAGGCCACACGAGCAATTCTTGCATGCTTTTTTTCTCCGTGGCGCAGATGGGTTCACGGGCTCACACGTTGGAACTGGCCGTTCTTTATCTGCTGCTGTGAGTAGGGTCTCGGCATCGATCTTTGGTGTTGTAGGCGATGTCAATGTCCATAGAGCCTTCTTAGTAGCTGGGTCAGTCTTTTTGCGGTTTAGGAGCGGGACCGAGGTGGATTTGAGTGCGATTGTCGCTGTCGGAGCATGTGAAGGCTTTTGCGCAATTATGGACCCTGCTGGTATCACAGGGGAGATGACTTGGAACCCAGCGAGGGTAAGCTCAGCTGGTAGCGATTTGGCGTCGGAGATATTATGCAAATGAAGAATACCCAGGGGCGTCAACCCAGTAAGGAGTTGCGAAAGGAGAGACGATAGGTGTGGCGTCAAACTTTCATAATCTGAAGGAGCAAGAGTGACATGAATGGACGAGTACGACGCTGGGCTAAGTGTCGTTGCTTAGGATTTTTATTAGCTATCTAGCAGTTTGAATGAGGTAACAGCTACATACCTTGGTCAACCAATCTATCCAGCAGTAGTCTGTCGACTTGTCGGTTGGCCTCTAATTCAGAAATGAGTGATTGGTATTTGCCATCTCCGGCTGTCGACAGTGATCCGATAGCAAGAGAAGGTCCCTTCGAGGACGATGCCATTGCTGACGATCCCGATTCTTGCGAAACCACTGCTGTTGGCGACATTTATAAGCTATAACCTGAAAGCAGGCGGAAGCTGATTTTGAGGTGAATAATTGTTTTTCTCACGACCATGATGTCTTACTCATCTCTGAAATTTGTCGGCCGATCGGTTGCAATGTCCAAACAACAAAATAATTACAAGTACAAGAACTAGAGCTGCGATATACAAAACACGACTTTGAGAAAATTCGAAAGCATGGATCATCTACTGTGGTTGCGCAGGCTGGGGAACATCTGCTGGATTTGGTTGCGGTGGCGCCATGTGTGGGGGAAGAGCATGTATCAACGCCTCAGTGATTGGGGGAGGCATTAGAGCTCCTCTCACGCGAAAGAGCATCATCCTATACCACTCGGGATCAGCACCTGCCTTCTCCTGCTCTGCGGTGACCTGCTGCAGATGTCCGATTTCCTTCAACCACGCAAGCTTCCAATTAACATTTCCAGTCTCGTCAAGGTCAAGTCCTTCTTCCAAATGTATGGGTGGTACAGGAGGAAATCGCATAGCACCCATCATTTGAAAGTTGGGGTCGAAGCTGTGTGGGTTGTTAGTAAGACTCGGATCATCCCAAGCTCTTCACTTACGGATAAGGAGGGGGATAAGGGACTTGCCTGCTGGGACCAGCTTCATCCTGCATAGGAGGGGGAACAAACTGCGCGGCGTTATCGAACCCATCTGGAGTATAATCAACGTCGCCTTCTTCCTCTGACCCTCGCTTGCTCGATTTTGTCTTCTTTTTCCGGATTCGATGAACCCCGGTGCGAGGGTCTACATTGTCGTTGACGGTCCAGTAAGATCCTTTTCCGCGGTCGGTGAGAGGTCGAGGTACCTTCTCAAAACATGGGTTGAGAGAGAGGTTATGGCGAACGGAGTTCTGCGATGAGAAACAGTCAGCATCGGTATGGGGGGACGTTGTGTAAAGTTTGGTAAAACTCCAAACTCTGCACAACAAATAGGACCAGTCAAACAACAACAGCGCGAACGCGACATCGCGTCGCGACCGTGCATTGCATTTAACGGCGGAACAAAAATTCTGCTACTCACTTTCCACCCGCTAGGAGCATTTCTAAAGTATGGGAACTAGATGTTGAATAAAAAGGAAATCTTAAATAACTTGTGATCGTTACTAAAACGGCGAGCCGACATACTCGAGACTCGATGGCATAGTAAATATCTTCCAAAAGCAGCTTCTGATTGGGGGAACCCTTGATAGCATAGCTGTTGACGTGGTCAGTATTCATCGCTAGGAATGATAGAGAAAAGAGAGCAAAAGCCCGCTTTCGATGAAAGAGCTGTCATTCCTGGCGCATGAAAGAAACAGGACATACCGAATGAGGGTAGAGTAAGGATAGAAGGGTTTGCTGCCTGGAGGCCCATCTCGAAGTGAGTCGAGGTTGATGGGAAGACCACCAGTAAGATCACTCTCTGGGTAGTAGTTACCAGCCATGTCTTGGTCTGGCATCATCTGTGGCATTCCTTGAGGTGGTTGCTGGGCCATAATGAAGTGTTCACTGTCGGATGGTGGATGTTGGGTGTAGGGGAAAAACGAACATGAATAAGGCGCGCTTATGTCAGAGACGTGGGAAAGCCCCAACAAGGTGCACGGACCCCTTCAACTATCTGAAAGAGGCTATGAAAATAGGTGGGTTCGTTGTATGACATGGAGAGCAACTGTGCGCGTCGACGACACTGACAGTGAGGAGAGAGGATGTTGGTGTGTCTGCGGCCACTAGGTTCAACATGGACCGACAACGTCCAAATTGTGGAAGACACAATAAAACAGCGTCCAAAGCCTGCACAACACAAACAACAAAGACGGCAACTTGGCTCTTTCCCTTACACGGCCCTGTCTCCGTTTCAACTCTTTTTTATCTGCTGTTTTTCTCTATAATGCCGATCAATTATTGCAAATAACTAGAGAGAAGGGGATATGTGCCTACTTCTTCCCTTGTTATCCTGGCCTTCGTTTCATTTTCGTTCCCGTATCTTGAATGGCAAAAACGATCATTTTTCTCTCATCAATATTTTATCGAGCTCAGCCTTGGAGTGCGACACTTGCTCCGAGCTCGGACTACATCGTGAACCAGCGTTTGTACCAAAGGCATGCGACCCTGAACGCTACTAGTGGTCCCGTCCCAAAACAATGTCAAGAGTTTTGATGTCTAAATGTGCTCAAATCTACAGTCTGGTCAATACATAGTCCTACCCATATGCGACAATCTGTCCAAACTCCCATCAGATTCTAAAAAAATTAACTTCGATTGAAGCCACACAGAGATCGCGAGTTCCTGAAAAAAGGTTCCGCCCATCCTCACGTCATTGGTAGTCCGACCATTCCTCCAACAACCTCTATATAAAAAGCAAAAACGAGGCCATGCAGGGCTCCCATTGCCCATGCCTTGTGCCCCATTGATCACTCCTCTCGATGACCTTTTTCGCTCAGGACGACCTCAAATACGTTGAACATGTAGCTCAGGTTATGAGGATTTGCCAGCGTGAGTCATACATCCATAAAGAAAGATGTATAGACCCGCTTAGCCATATGCACTCAGTCGTTCCTTCTGTCGTCACTCTTTATGATTATCGTGAGTTGGTTAATTGCCATGATTTTATCTGACTTGACTCATCCTTTGGCAGTTATTACTCTCGACAAGGAGGTAAATTTTACTTGTGCCCGCATACATGGTCATGAACATTCATTTCTAACTTAACTTAAGGTGGACCTTGTTTGGGTGGGCTTGATTACTTATTTGATACCTGATGCCGCTCTCACCTTTAGGTTGCGAAGACCAAACCTCATACTTTTGCGAAAATTGTATTTGTATGGGTGAGAGCTTCGCTTTGTAACGTTTGGTGATAAACAGCTCACTGATGTATCTCCTGTCCCAAGAATCGCTATTTCGGCACCTTACTTTTAGTGTAAGTGGCAAATCATTGAAGCCAGGTTGAAGCAAAAAAAAACTAATCCTGGTTTTCTATCTAGCATCTCGTCGCTACGTAAGCTTCTCGAGTAGCTTGTGTGAAATCCGATTGACTTTGGGAAATGATGGCAGTTTTCGTCGTCCCACCGCCGTCCAATGAGGTAAAATTCTCTGTACTTGAGACACATGTGTTCCACGTTCATTAACGCCCGCTTAGTTGTAGGTTTTAATTTTCTCCTATTCATTCCGAGACGGTTGTCGATATTCAACTTCCAGCTGTCAGTATACCTTTGAATTTCGGTTTCTTCGTTTAACTGATCATTGGTTTGAAACTAGGCAAGCGATTATTAATTCTCCAAGGTTGGACAACTGCCATCTTGATCTGGTCCGTACAATGTGAGATTTTCCCTTGCATATTACTTGGCTGAGCTTAGTGATCTCGTCGCAGTTGTTATGCTTTTTCGGACTTTCGCCATGTACAGTCTTAACAAGCCCGCTATCGCCATTTGTCTTGGGGGCTATATTCTTCAAATTATTACGATGTTTATAATTCTGGCTATCTCTCACCCCGCTTTGGATGGTGATTTTTTTGAATCCCTGAATCCTTTTTATGCTGATTTCTGTGTTGCAAACAGCGCAAAAACACTCCATTCCAGGGGGCTCCATATGTACGCCACAAAATATCCCAGATATCTATCGGATCGTATGGTTTCCTTCCATCGCATTTGATTGTGTCCTTTGTGCACTCTCTATCCACGCATATCTTCGCCGGTCGCCTCAGCTGCGCGACGTGCGTATAATGGGCGCGCCGCTCTTGGACGTTCTTCATGCAGACACATTTAAATTTTACGCCGTGTACTTCACGCTATTCATTATGTCATCAAGCGAGTATCTGAATCATCCTCCAGGATTATCTCATTATCCATCGCTAATGCAACAGTCTGGTATGTTTGTAAGGTATGTTGGCGCTGTCATGACCATAGGACGAGGGATAACGATATCTACAGCCCGAGTGGTTTAGACTCCTCCAGGGCTTTTTCGCGGCGGCAATATGCGTTATGGGCGGCAGATTGGTTCTGAGCCTTCGTGGCGCTTATTATCGCTATTCTGGCAGGGATGTTGATTACGATGAAGAAGAGACCAGGGCAGAACTATCACGGCATGTACATGTGGATGGGACCATTTCCGTCAGACATCGGAGTTCCTTGCGCTTCTGCAATCGACCCCCAGAGTTCAACGCCCTGAGCAAGAAAATCAGCCATATTAGTCTTCTGTAATTAGCATATACCTAACAATCTTGCAAGACCCAAAACTCTTCGATCAGACAAGCCCAAAGTAAGGGTGGTGGCTCCATTGCTTAATAACATCAAAGAAAATGCATTTATACCGCAAATTTATTTACAGTTTCTAAATGCATTCGAACGACAGAAAGGAATATTTTCGCTTTATCCCCTCAGATCAAATTTACACCCTAGACATTTACGATGATCAGTCTTTGAACGTTCCGAAAAAAGCGCCACTCACCCATAAGCATATTCGACTTCATCAACACCAGCTCCAGATGCGAATGGATTGGATTCATCCCTGGGAACCGGGCCAACCACAATCTCATCGTCATCATCCGCATCGATTGCACTACCGTCGTCGAGCCCAAATGGAAGGACTGGACGCAATCCACTTCCAGAACTTGAACGTCGAGCACCTGCAGGGGATTTCGGCAATGCAGCCATGGTCTTCGGACTCATATGCTGCTATGAATCAATAACAGCATCGATAAAAACGATTTGACACGTACCTCCCAGTTGTTGAGGTTTTCATCGACTGAATCACGGTCATCATCACGGCCGGTATCCAGGCGAGCGTCATCGCCTAAATCGCCGATTGAAACAATGCTTTCACTGTCACTGATATTGTCCGCTATTTCTGAGGCAAATGCTGGAAGACGATGCCACGCAGAGTTGCCGCCATTGAACAATGCCCCTTCCGCCGATTCTGGATCGGTCCAACCCATGTCTGAAAGGTATTCTTCGTATTCCTCCTCAAAAGCGATATCCTCTGTGATGTATGGAAGGAATATTGAAGGATCTGGGGCGTGTGCGCGTGCAGGTGGGAAGACATCTGAATCAACAGTGTTGGGTGTGCCCAAAGGCCGTACGAGCCCCGATATCTCAGGTCCGGCAGGCAGGCCATCTATGTGATGGGAAATGCTACCGCTCTTCCTGTGAAGAGGTCCATGTTGGCCTGAGGCTGCTGTGGGGCCGTATCGTTTGGTGTTGTCTTGCGAGATCATGAATAAGTCCTTTGAAACATGGATCAGCAAATTGGCATCGACTTACAAAATTTGACGAGGTGCCGCAATGCGATCTCCTGGGCCTATCAAACAATATGAGATGGTAGCTCTTCCACTACACAGGAACGTACCTGTGCGTCTGACGCGTCATCGACTTCCGACCCAGTGAGCCACTCGTCGCGGAGATCTGGCCGGCAGTTCAAGTAAATTGAAGTTATGACTTTCATGTTGGCTGTGCGAAAAGGAATATCATTTCCGTATAAAGAAGAATTAATGCAATGCGCACACTGTCTCCATTTACGGCCGCAAAAGGGTACTTGACTTTTGATCAATTTCAGAACATGCAGTTGTAGCATCGGGTGCGGAACTTTCAGCACTCGCTTCAAAATTGCCTATACATGATGGTCTGCGTTAGATGGGAAGACATGTTCTAAGAATTGGGGAAATCCTGACCGAGCTTTTATATTGAACAAGCATCCAAATGCGATGCGACCGACCTTTCGACAACTTTTGCATGATTTTCGCAAAATTGATCGCCGAAAAGAAGTTTCGCCACGAGTAGTCCGTCAATTGTTCGATCTCTTCTTCGTGTTTCTCTCCATTTGGTAGCATGGTGGTCTTAATGACCGTCTGGCGTAAAGGCCGTGGTTGATTATCTTCTGGGCGCGCATGCTGTGCGTTCCTAGAGAAATTAAGAAGGCAGTACCGGAAAAAACTGAAGATGGGATGAGTGGTTTGACCGTTGGCCAAGGAATCAAGTCGTCAAATACATACTTGTGATCGGGGGCGTCGGCTTTAGAAGTTACGGACGTTGCGACTTCTTGCAAACCAAATATCTTCAAAATCAAGAGAAGGCAGTTGGAATCAAGAAGGTGCTGGCCCAAGTGATGGAATTTCATGACATCTGGAAGGAGATTAAGGCAGATGGCGGTGAAAAGAATGCAGCAATCCTACGTGAAACTTTGAACCACTTTAAAATCAACAGAATAATGGCAGACACGGCTTTCGAGGTGACCTCACGGTGCCTTGTGACATCTATCTCGTCCAACGTTGGCGGCGGAGCTGGGGGCTGATCTTGAGCTGAAAAGTAGGGGATTAATTTAGAACACCAAGATCAAGAGATGGCGTTTACGGGATGATACTGGAGGAAAGACGGACGAGTTAGACGTTTGAGGACCTTGCATAGCTCGATCCGGGGACACAGTAGCCAAGAGTAACTTCAATAACACGCTCACCCATCCGTTAAGTCCGGGGAGTACTGCACTCTGCGCAAGAAATGAGAACCGTGACATTTACGCTGAACTTCGACTCACGTATATTTGTTCAATGCGTTTCAGACGCATTAAATCTTCTTTGCGTTCTCTAGCCTTCTTTTTCTCTGCGTTTGATTGCGATGTCTGCAAAGTTTCCGACGCTTCTTCAATTTTTGCATCGAGTACAGCGAGATCGGGTAGAGGTTCAGCAACCTCGGGATCTTGCTGCCCAGGGAAGATATAAGCGAGGTACTTCCGAGATTGGAAAACAAAGTCTTACATTAGCATTGAAAGTCGACGACTGGAATTCATCTTCGCCAGGCATATGGTCAAGTCCGCTTTCAGCGGTGATGCAATCTTCACGAGTGCGCCACATTTGCCACAAGGACAAACTAATGTACATGTGCTTGTTGTAGAGTTGATCTGCCTCATTGATGGCGAAGGGAACATATCGAGCGTCCTTTCCAAACTGGCCTTTAGGAAAGGGGAAAAGGAACGGACGATTTTGGTCTGTTTGATATTGCTGTTTTTTAGGCTTTGGTGAGGGTGGAGGAGAGGGTGCTGGGGTGGCAGGTTGAGGTAAGGGTCTGTAACTGGGTGGGGGATTGCTATGGAAATGTGGAGGTCCGCCGAGCATCCCGTTGTTTGAGTCATCTTCGTGGTGGTAATGATGTCGCACAGGTATTGGCGAGTAGGCTTGAGCTAATCTCGAGGATAACAATGGGGGGTTGACTGCTTTCGAGCCTTTCGGAAGCTCGGATGTTAAGGGTATTGGAGCCAATATCGGCTTATGCGGCGGGCTAAATGTAGGGTATTTCACGGCGGTCTCCTGACGGAAAGCCTCCATGTCCAGGGGCGAAGATTTGATGATATCGGCTGGAAAATATCAGGGCTGAGAGACCAGAGTTACGCCGTATGTAACACACTCACTCGTCTCCGACGCAGCAGGCAAGCCAGAAAGCTCTCTAGACAGCTTCTTGACTCGCGAGAGTTCTCGACTGCCTCCGCAGCATGCCAAGATAGTTTTCCACAGGAGCAACAGCAGCTAATACGATGTTAAAGGGGCAACGATAAAAATATAAAGACTCTAGCTGACCTTCTTGATCGGATATGTTCTTACGCCTTTGTCTCGAAGGCCAGATATGACGTTGAACAGATAAACAGGTAAAGGAGGATCAAGGCTCACTGATGGATCGCTAAATAGAACAAGGCTTTAACGCAAGTAGTGACTCACTGAGTTCATCAGCAAAATCGTCATGTCCCTTGAAGATTTCTACCAAATGATATAGCATTCCCAGGTAAATATAAATTTCTGTGACCACTTCGTCGGTCAGGTCTGCTTTCTCCTGCGCCGAAATATGGAAATGCGCTGCGTCAAGATCAGACAGTCCACTGTAGATGAAATAAGAGTAAGAGTTGAAAGAGAAGGCATTAGACGTACCATAGCATATCGTGCTTAGAACTAGCAATCTTCATGGCCTCGACAATAGTGCTGACGCCATTCGCCGATCTCACAACTTTGCAATTCTCGAATATCCAATGCAGTTGATGTTCTGGTGACACCGTCTCGGCGAATGTACCTATGCAGTTGATAAGTACATGGAGCAAGAGTGGTCAACCTGGTTCAAACCTTGTAGAACATAAAAAAGTCTGCGGGCATTTGTGAAGCGGACTTCGGCATCTCGGTGTTCCAGGCTTTCTAGCAAGAGTTCTACATGTGTTTTACGTTGCGATAAAGGCGCTTTTGTCCAATCTATATCATCAGGATTATTAACATGGGTATTGTGGAGATAGCTGTAGGGATTCGCCTGATGGAAATGAGCCTTCCCAAGCTTTGACGTTCTCCGCAACTTGTGGCATCTCAACATACGCGTAGAACTCGTCGATTTCATTGATTACATTATCTTCATCGTCATAGAGAAAGTCGAAACACGATTGCTATGATTGAACGCGTCCCGATCCAATATTGGAGGGGACAAAATTGTATGACGTACCTTTGGTTTTGGAACAGATCCAACCATTGCTTTGAGTTGGCCGAGTGTTATTGAGTCAAGCGGAGAAGCAGAAGGTAGACCATTGCCATCTTGCAATTGAGAATTCATGTAGGATGGTAATTGAGGAAATGCCATTTTGTGGTTGGCAGTGAG
>JABAJW010008958.1:116151-214278 GCA_018855395.1 Arthromyces matolae | reverse complement strand
GAGTCATGATGATGCTTACATAATGACAAGAGTTGAAATATGTGAAATTGAGAAATTCCGAAAATTCTCATCAGCCAACCACCAGGTGGATCGATCCTCTTCTGTCGATTCCTGTTTGCCCGGTCTCTGTTGCTTTCTAGCCACCGCCAGACAAGACTGAAGAGGGCCGTTTTTGCCCAAAAGTTTCTGGGAAATTTCCGCAGCTGGGCTCGTAGGTTGACAACTGTCAGCCAGCACACTCTTCTGTCTTTCCTCAACACAAAAGGCACGCCTTCGCTGTGCGTACGCCATTTCAGTCAGCTACATCTTCTTCAGCAACTTCAGACTGCTTTTTCCCTTTTCTTCGTTTCACGACTCCTCATAACGACGACGCCCCTTTGCTCCGCACTTCAAAGGAGCAAACTTAGATTGGAGTCTAGCAGCCATCTTCACGTCTCTCGTGTCGTTGGTGCTGTACTCTCGTCTACCCCCATCTTTAAATGCCGGTTCCTGTCCCTCGTTACTCAAAGCCACCTTCTCACCCAGTCGTGAAGGAAGGTGTAGGCCACTCCAACACTTTTCACTCACTCACTCGTACTCTCCCTGCATCTCCAACGGGGCCTCCCCCTTCGTTTGGAACTCGAGAACAGTGGATCAATTCTTTGCCTACCTGGAGGAGGACAAAACCGCGCAGAATTTGGGAGGAAGACACCCACTCTGCCGAACGCCGGTTCGAGCAGGTTTTTTGTCCAGGGTTGACTGACGCGGGCAACGCGCCAGTCATTAAAGGAACACACGCTGAAGCGAGGTTTCCGCCCCTTAACTGCCCACTTACGGCCAGTCATCCTACAAAGGAAAATATGTTACCTTCTGGTCCAGACGTTGACGCCGATGACGAGATGGGCTTTGAAAGCTCAGCTATGAACGTCAACCATTTCGACACCCGCCGTCAATGGAGACCATCCTCTCCTTTAGTGGTCGATGTGGAAGATGTGACACACTTCGTTCCAGAGCATACAAATCCCGCCGCCTCTATCATCACCGATCTCGCTTCCCACAATGGAAGAATGGACGCTGCAAACGCCTCCACTCCGGTTTTTGAAGACGATCATTCTCCTGCTAGCGGACCAGAGAGCGGTTCCAGCCCTTTGCAACCCATCACCCCTTTTGGCGTGTACGTGGACCGGGCCATCACATCTCGCACTTTCAATGTATCTGGCAATGTGGTTAATCACAGCTTCCCCTCCACGGGAACAACGTGTGGCCCTCAGTGCCATCAGATGCCTTCCGCGCCCCAAGGACCAGCCCCTGACCCCGCACCGGAGGTCGTTACGCCTTCTGCCACTGACTCTTACAAGAAACTTACTGAGCCACTTGCGGATTGGGTCTCCAATTTTGTTTGGAAAGCATGTACTACAGGTTACACCCTTCCTTCGAACTTCGCACAGCCCATGTACGCATTGTTTGTTGTCTTCTATTTTTTTTCCGTTCTGATCTTCCTCCTACAGTGGCTCATCTGCAATTGTATTTTCGAACTCGCCACCAAGCCACCTGGCTGCCTCCGTACATTCTCTATTGCTCTCTACCCTTTTGCAGCCGTCGGCCGTCTTTCTTGCACTTTGGTACATTACCCGCCTTCCCATCTTCTTCAATGCTGCCCCTCTCGGCCCCGAGTGCATCACAGAAGCGCGCTTCAGAGGCGCATTGTTTGGAGACCGATCTAAGGACTTTGATCAAGATCTGTTGGAAGCTAGTTCTCCTTTCCGCCTCATCGTGTTAGGATGTATGCTTGCAAACAAATGGTTAGACGATCATACTTTTTCCAACAAGACGTGGTAAGCCTCCTTGTCACCAATGTTTTACCAGATAATGTACTGAGATCTTCTAGGCATACCATCAGCAATGTTCCTATTCAAGCTTTGAACAAGTTGGAGTCTTTAGCATTGGATATATTTGCCTATGACTTGACGATTTCAACTCGCGACTGGTCTCAATGGCTTACCCGGCTCATGTCACACCATATGTCCTTGACTTCGCCAGTTCATCCTCAACCAATATCCCGTCCTTCTACGAATCCGCACGCTCTTGTTCGCATGGCTATCGAAGAAATAATCCAAGCAGCAAGTGCACCGAGCCGATCTTCTGTTCCAGAACCAGTTTTCGTCGGGCTCCAAGAGAGGAAGCGCGAGATAATAGAAAAGGAACGAGCAATGGTTGAAGAAGTGCTCGACATCGACCTTGACGAGGATGGTCCACTCAGGGAGGAATACCTTCCCAAACGCCGGGTTAGCGCCGCAGGGTCAAATCACTCTTCCAAGGACGTACAGCCCTTCAATCTGATCAGCAATGCAGTACCCTCAGCTCAGAGCTGGGAGCGACGGGATTCGCACAACCTTGAGAAATCCTTACCTCCCCCTGCTAAATGGAGCCCCGCAGGTGACGAACCTATCCATCGGGAACGAAACCGAGTCAGTGGTCAGTATGTGGCCGTTCAACCGCCCGTCCTGCACGTTGCGACCGCATATCCAGTCCCCTATCATCCCCCTATTGACGTCTATGCGCATTATCACTGGAGCACCGTTCCCTATGCCCCGGTGAAACCGCAGTCAAACTTTTTCCTTGACTTTCCCGCAATTAATGGTGTCGATCAGCAGCTGACATACAGCACATATCCCTACGCCCCGCAGATTCCCATCTCCCACGCACGTTCACAATCTCTGTCTTACGAAGACGAAAATTTCCAGGCTCGGCAACATGCGCGCACGTACTCTCAAACTCGTTTTGACTATCAGTGCAGTGATCTTAGGATGACCGCGAACGACTTGACAATCCACAGGCAAAGTGAGAACGCATGGATGGGCCTGGGCCATTATCCATATCAGAGTTCCGCATTTGCACCCATTCATAACTTCAACCTGCATCAAGCTTGGATTCGAACCTGATCTTTTTGCCTATCACTTCCTCATCCACTCTGTCTTCATCCACTCTGTCGAATTTAGAATCGATGTTCTCTTTGTCTTTCACTCATCACTATCTTACGCTTACATCCGGACTCCGGCATAGTTGCGCTCTGTGGTCCTCTTCTTTCCTCTGCCCTGGCGCGTGTACATTTTCACTGTCTGTTGTCATGTGAATATTTGGCCATTATCTTGATGGTCTATTCCTGCCTTATATCCATTTGGGCTTCCCAACCTTTCCATCGACATATCCATCCTGTCAATACTGGGATCCCCGGCGAAAGCCGCACTTCCGTGCCTCGATATCCTTGCGATAAACCCTTCGCCTCATTCTGCCCATATCCGGAGTGTTGGCTCATCCTGCTCGAGAGTCATGGACGCATACATACAACCTTTTGTGCTAACTGGTTGCCTTCTTTTCTGACATATCCTCTTTTTGGTATCTATTCAAGCTTACCATCACTAATAGTTTCATCTTTTTCCTCGCCGTCTCAGGTCGATACATGCCTGTTGCTGTCCTTTTTTATCATCACGGCTACTGATAAAACAAACAAAAACATCTTCGTGTTCTTCAGCTTCATTCCCCTTCCCTTACTACCGAACCTTCCATACGCATCCTTCCTCCGCATCCTATCTCCTTACTCCTCTCTTACCGATTCTCCTGCTACTTTGTGGTGCTCCCTGCACCATTTTAGGTAAGTACAGTTATGCCTTGCACGCTTTACGGTTGCTGTTATGTAGACTACTCTTCATTGAAGACGTGATATACAAATGCCAATCAATCTTATGCCAAATTCTGATTCCACCAAAAAAAATCAACCTCATGCTTGCTCGGTAATTTGAAATCTGAGTGCGCAAGGAAACAAGCTTGACTTTCACAGGCAGTTAAGCAGTAAACGTATTCAGTGTGGTAGCTATAGGTGGTACATGCTCGGTGTTGCTACATAATTCAGCTCGGTGCCCAGCACAAGTTCTCTAGATATTGACAACAAGGAACGGGACCTGGTGTAATTTGTTTTAGCAAGGCGACAAAAAACAAAGAAACTGAACTTGCCTCTACATCCTCTCCTTCCTCATCGGATACCATAATTTCAACGACGAGCTGTTTAACATGAGGGGGGATGGGTTTCCGGCTCACATGCTCCACAAGTTTGCTAAACTTCATCGGCAATCTCTCTTCACTCTGTTATTGTGATATCAAAACACAGTGACAGATCACGGTGAGCCGACATACCTTTTTCTTGCCAACGAAGGAACTCCAGAGCATACTGACGCCTTGACTCACCATCGTAATTTCAAGGTTGTGGTTATCCTTAAACCACGCGACAATATCTTTCAAAGTAGGGTCATTGGTGAACTGGAATCTATCCCACAAGGTCCAATCAGTTGTGCCATATTTCTTCTTGGGTGCAGCGATGGGTTCCGAGAAACCGAAAAACGGAAGCGCAAGGTTGACAAATCCGTTTTTATAGTCTTCGATGTTAGTTTTACCGTCAATAACCTGCAAGTAACATTAATTACTGGCCGTTCTAGGTAATGTTGAAAGGCAAACCTTGTAAAGCTCCAGACATACGAGGCCAGTCACAAGGGATGTAGTAGTGGCGATAGCAGGGATGATCTTGCCAGCGATCTGCTTGGTTACGTGACGGCTCGCAGGTTCGATCTTGTAGTTGATCGCACGAAGGTTAGATGCTGCCGTGATAAAATCGATATGGTGATTGGTGTCATCATCCTTCTCGAATTCAACAGGGGTTAGACGATATCCGGCCAGAGATGAAGGCGATGGGAGTTTCGCCGTAAAGTCATCTCCCTCGCTGGCTTCAGTAGCTTATCAGCCCCATTCAATGATAACGAAGTTAAAGCAAGCTTACTCCCGTCTTCGCCTTGGGGAACAGGTTCATTGTCGTTAATTTGGATTTTCACACCACTTCGGGGGGTGAACTCGGGGACGATGACTGCATCTGCAACCTTGCGGAAAATCGCTTGGTCAGTCTCGCCTCTAAGACCGTAATTAAATGCGTGCAAGTTGGCGGCAGATATGATGTATTCAAGATGAGTAGGCTGCAAAAATTTCGATTTCAGTCAAGTCCAAAACTTGTTTTTGATGCAGCTCACGTCATTTGAGTTGAATGTCAAAGGATCAGGCGCACGTTTAGGTCCGCTCCAGAAGGGTTGACCACTCGAGGTAACAGCGTCCTTGGGAAGACTGAAGAGCAGTTGGCGTATTTCATTGTTGTAATCACGCTCAAACTGAAGTCGAGCCCATACGATGCACTCCTCGAAAGTCAAGGGTTTGTCAGTTACGAGATACGATATGATTTGTTCGATTTGCTCTTTTGAAGACCCAGAATATTTGAGGCTGTTTTCCAGGTAATTTGGTTCCGAGAGATATGCATTGACAGCCTGGGCGGGTTTGATGAAAAGGTTTTCAAATTGTTTCCGGCTCCACTAAACGGCAGATGATGAGAGATGGAATAAGCTCGAAAGGCCACACAGTTTACCTCGATAGTATGACTAATGGCGTTCGGGAAACTCTTAACGGTGCATGACGGAGTCTCCTTTTCTGGAGGATCCTGAGACGAGGCGTATGACTCCGTCATATCAGGGATAACAACCTGAGTATTGCCTTTGGTTCCCAGTGTCCCGGACTCGAGGAGCGGTTTCTTATAAAACACGCATCTTTGATCCATGTAGAGACCTGGTGAGAGATGAGTCATTCACAGTCAATCGAGATATAACTGCGAGGACATACGGGCTTTCACGTTGTCAAGGGCATTCGTGACGCCATCAATACCAGCGAAAAAGTCCGCAGTGTATACGCCTAGACTGTGAAGTCAGATCGAGTTTCGTCTCGTGTACAATTAGCATGCCTTCTGTATCTGGTCCAACTGGTTCTTGTTTGGCCAAGATCTTTCCCTTCAGATCAGGGTTCATTTCAGACACGGCGGCGGCGGCTACCTCTGCCTTAAACTTCCCCAGGTCTTTCGCCCTGAATAAGAATTGGCGGTTCAAATTGCTCTTCTCGATAGTGTCGAGGTCTGTGATATGGATAACGCCACGGGGGCCGCTAGCGACACCAATCATGCTCCAGTTTTTCAGCATCTCACAACCAATGGCACCGGACCCAACAAGGAATTGCCTGTGATTTGCGATCTTATCTTGGAATGCTTTGCCGAAAACTGCAATCTGACCATCGTACCGCGAACCTATGGGTTGACAGTCGTTTTCTGTGGGCAATGTAGCAGGCAGTGACTCCAAAGAGTCAAAGTAGAGGTGTTGCACCATTGGATGAAACTTGGCAGAGCATGCTTTGAGCACTTCTTGAGCGACAAAGCCGCCAATCACAGCAATTATTGGGGCCAAGTCTCCGGTAGCTTGATATGCTAGTTCTGTTACGACTTTCTCATCGATTTCTGCGTCAATGGCTTTTGCCAATGAAACAACAGCTACCGCATCTTCTTCATTGCGAGGACGAGGAAGTCTACGATGTTCAGAGGTAAACTGATTGAGGGCCTGGAAACCGGCATGGAGGGTGGCAGGTCGATCGAATTTACCGAAGTCCGTCATGAAATATTCTGGCGATTTGAGAGATTCTCTGAGACTTTTCTGCGGGACTCGTCAACGGGACAGACGTGAGAACGATTCGTCTTCGACTTACAAATTCGATGATTTTGGGCATCTTGACTTGCGTAAAGATACCTCCGGCCTTGTAGGCTCCAAAGTTGGATGTATCGCCGATAGTAAACGTATATGGGCCCTTTACGGTTATTTTTCGCGGCTCACACCCGTTCAATTCCGTCATCCCTTGAACTTCGGTGAAGGTGACAAAATCACCGTCTTCAAGCCCATGACGTGTTTCATCCAAACAAGTGACTAGGCCTTCAGAATCCTAGCGGATATTGAGTGTCATATTCATTGGTTTAGAACCTCCATACCTGGCCGACAGAAACAATCATTCCAGTCAATGGTTGCTCTCCAGTAGGATCTACACAGGTGAACTTCGAGCCAAAATCATTGAAAACAGATCTAGAGAATATAAGCACAGATAGGGAAAAGATATTTTGAAAAGGAGACATGCCCAAAGAGACCATTAGTTGTGGCCGAAATGAAATGCACCCCATTCGCGTGAGTCCAGTCATTGATTTCCAACTGTTTCTCGTACGAGCTACCGCTCAATACGACAACCTGCATGACATACAGATGATTAGTTGGTTTGCATGCATAACTGCGAACAGAGACTCACTTGAAATCCTCTAACCAGATCGACAGTGATTTGCTGTCCAGCAACACCTCCCAAGTTGCGAATCGGTACATATGCATTAAGCTCAGCTAATCTTGGGAGTGTGGCCTCCGCCCTTGACCTTCCGATATCGGCCTCCCGAAGGAAAAACTGAACGAGAAAAAGTCAGTCGATGATCGAAAGAATGGCAGGCACTTGCCTGTGAGCTTAGGTCGTGCACGGTTACAGGCTCAGGATCAAAAATCGTCACTGACTTAACACCGGCTAAAGCAACATTTTTAGCTGTCAAAGTGAATCAGCTTATATAAAATCCTTGGTAAGAGGGTGCCGGACCTATTTCGACCCCAAGGCCTTGCATCCCAACGATAAGAACGTTCGAAGCCGCCATTTTCTTCATCGCTTTTGAAAGATAAGATATCTGTGATCTGACAGGGATCGAGGGCACTTACCCTCATGGCCAAGAACGTAACTACCAGAAAAACGAATCGTCAACTATGATACTCAGGATAAGACACAGGTGATCCATACAGTTGACGAGAGTAGAGGCCTTCATCAATGGTCGCTTCGTCGATGTCCATTCCTCCACCTACGTTGGTAGACTCTGTCATATTAGCGTGTCGTCTGATGAGTTTTGAATGTAGAACGATGGGTTGATGAGAGTGTGAAAGTAAAGCCAGTGGCAGTGGCGTCTGAGTAACAAGCTTCGACTCAAGTTCGAGCTCTATCTCGAAAGCAATCACGTGATGTTATTTGTGATCAATCTATTACTAAATTGGAATGGAACCTTCCTCCAGGTCGACTCCGAGTCCTGGCAAGTGTTGGGCAAGTGACTAGTGAAGCTACATAGTGAAGTCCTAGTTTTCTGAACGTTGAAAGTTTTCAATGCTAATGCATATGAAGAAAATAAATTTCGCGCAGCATATGACATACGGAACAGTATGTTAAGTATATCGTAAGAAGATTACAAGCTCAAGGCTGTATGTAGGTATTGCGTCAATGCTATGCCATGACAATGAACTTTCGGTCGTAAGTACTAATCATAATTAAGTATATAGTGCAGTCAGTCGTAGAGCAAAGCCTGACGCAAGCGATCCTGCAGTTCGGCGTTCAGTGTTCCTGTCGACCTGGATGCAGAAGATCCCAACAAGGGCGCACTGATCATGACCTTTCCACGAACAGCACTAAGGGCTATTCGTGGAGATATTTGGGCCGAATGAGTGAAAGTAACAGGATAAAAGTTTTGTGTGGATTGTTCAAGACTTCGCAACCAGTCAAACCATTCGCGCCTAGATATACCGATGTTGTAATCCAGCAGACGCAGTGCTGTCCTCTCGGCTACATTGCGGTAGCAAAGAGGAAGATGGCAAAATCTGCTCCTGTACGCAAAACGATTGAAGAATTAGCCATGAATTACTTATTTATGAGGGAAAACGAACCAATCACTAAGCTTCTTGGAACGATCGTTTAACCATTTATCTGCTAGCGTCAAGCCAAGAAGGAACCCCCTGGTTATAGCCTCGGTAGCATCAAGAAGCTCAACATCGCGGCTATTGAAAAGACCATCTGGAATTAGTCGATCCAAGTACCACAAAGCGAGAAACGTCAAAGTAGTGGCATCGCCTCCGTTGACTGCCTGAAGGATCAAGTTAATTTTTTTCGCCAAGTATCCCTCTTCCCGGCGAGTCATCAGTCTAAAGTGTCCGGTTTAGTAAACTTCATGTTTTGGTATTGAAGTATGTATAACGTACAACATGTCCTCGGTGGGCGTTTCTGTAAATAGAGTGTTGCAACGATAAGCCACCCACTCCGCGAACGGCGAGAAGTAACTTTCGGGTAAATTTGCAGCAAATCGCACACGCTTTCTCGACCATTCCGTGCAGACAGAGGAAGCAGGTGCAGTATATGGAAGGAAAAGGTTTGAACTGTGATGACTAGTATCGTAGACCATAGACTTGTCGGCGAAGTTGAATGATGCAGGCGGAGGCAGCTCTCGATTAAGGGATCTTGAATTTGAGTGCAAGGCCAACGTTGAATCTCTATATTGATCGCAGTGGCAATAACCATGAGGATGAGGAGCTATGCAAGGCAATGGTACCAAGAGGGGGTTGCAGTGAGTGGGCTTGGATGAAATGATATGACCAGATTGTTCCCCAGACCAAATTGCCTTCAACTTGTCAAAAAAGCCCGGAGGTCTGATTGGTAGCCTGGTCGAGATAGGTCGTAACGGAGAACGAATTTGGGGGCCTATTTCATATCGAGCAAGCGTTGTTAAGCCGGGATACGAGCTTGTCGCGGTTAAGTGTTTTGTGTTATGATAGTCCTGCAATTGAACATGGCGGGCGTGGCGATAGCTAGACATATGCGACTGCTGGTAGGCATTCCTCCAAGGACAAAGAGAGCATTTTAAGTAGTTCAGGCCTAAGGCCACGGTCAGTGCTTGGGCCAGTTCAAAGCGACGAGATGGCCATGAGAAGGACAAAGCTGCTCCGGCCAGGTCTGTCTGCGCATATTGTTCTTCGGCCAGTTGCCTTAAAGGTAACAATTATCTTGCAAGCGGACAAAACCATTGTATATGAGACAATGTTTGTGAGATACAAAGCAATGCAAGAACTTGGTTGGAGGTGAATGACAGGCCTGAGCTCGGAGTTCGAAAGCCGGGAAATGCGCCTTATCACAAACTTCCCCGACTTTCAAGAATATTTGAACAAGTAAGCAGTGCTGTTTGCTTGTAACTATCTAACAGAGATCTAAAGATGAAGATGGCACAACATTGCCGAGAAAAACGTGCAACATATATTTCGAAGCAAGCTTGAAGTAAAATACAGAGATAATTTTGCTTTTTCATTTCCGATAAAACTAGAAGAAATGGTTGAAGACCATGAAAACTTGGAATGATGAGGCTTACACTTCGTTTGAAATTGAACCACAGCGACAAACAACCTCTGTCAAAACTGGAACGGAAACCACTGGACAAGGCATGAGAAGGGAATGTGAAGTAGATATGGATGGTCGCACCGCTTGTGAGAGAATTCCCATTCTCTATCGACGATACGGAATGCTATATCTTCGTAAGGAGGCCCGGCGCTGAAGTGCAGCAATACTGTTTCGTCGTTTCCAGGCTCTTTAACAATTTTATACGTAGGCGCCTTAGATTTGTCGATGAGATCGGGGTAAAATATATTGAACTGCCGAGACGGTTAACATGTAGATTTTTTGAGAAGAAATCGACCTACTTTGTACCCTTGAACAACTTTCGGAGGGGGATTATCCGTGCTATAAAAAACTCAGCATGCAGGTTTGGAAATGTAGAAGGTCATACACACTCATAATGAGTTTGATTGTACTTGTTCCATTCGTATCCTGTGTGGACGCGGTTGAAATACCTTGGTTTTCTGGGTCGATACTTGTCTTCCCAATGATAACTCGTTGGGTGAGCAATGTTTTCCTCCAGATTGAAAAGCTCTTCTTCTTCATCAAGGTCACGCTCAGCTTCTGCCCTGTAGAGTGCCTCCGAAGCAAGGTCCGCATTACTGGGGGCTTCTTCATTCTGGATCTCAACTTGAGGCTGAGATGCCTTGGCGACAAATCGAGATGACGCGACAGCCCGCCGTTGCTCCAGCTACAGATTGTTTTTTGGTTAGTGCTCTTTTCTAGAGTAGTAGTATTGAACCTACGAGAGCCCGTAAAGCCTCCGTTTCCGTGACAATGTCTATGTCACGCTCCTCTGCGGGAAGTTTCGTGATATCAAGGAGTTGAGGACTCATTGCCCTATCATATTGCTCAATTTCTTCACTAGGGACCACCTCTTCTTGAGCTACTTCCACGGGAGTGACGTCATTATTCCATTTCTTTGATGCAGTGCGAGCAACCCCCGCCAACAATTCTTCTTGGGCTTGAAGAGCCTCGTCACGTTGCTTCTTACGAAGTTGCTCAAGCCTATTTCTGACAACAACTTCATGAAGACTCTTGAGTTTCGCCTAGAAACGGGATCAACGGGCTTCAGCAGTCAGTATGCCTTGATACATACCTTTGCCTTGTAAACAAGGAGCTTCTTGAGCAAACTCTCCCAATAATCTGTGTCCACAGGCTCCCCACTGGTGAGCTTACTTTGGACCTGCCTTTGAAGGGAGGTGAGGTCGTCATAGGTCTTTCCTGACAGGAGAGTGGCAATATCCGCTTCTACCGCGGCTGCAGCCTCGACTCCCAAGTGTTGGCTATTTTGCAACGTTTCAAGCCGATCTTTGCACACAACCATCATATTCTAAAGAGGAATGGATTAGAAAATGACCACAGAAGAATTCATGCACTGACCGTCCAAAAATCGAGATTGACATCTGACGCTTCCAGAGTCAAGTAACGTTGGATATCGTTATGCAATTCTTCCACTTGTGGTACAGTTAGATTCTGGAAGATGTGTAAGTAACAAAAGAATGCAGACAGAAGGGAAGACGGTACATCAAAGATATTGTAGGGTTCGTCCAGGTCAATTTCGAGCCCTGCATCTTCTTCTGCATTCTCATCTCCGTCGGCCGCAGGATTCACATATTTCAAATTGAGAGCCAAAAAATCAACAGCCTTGGCCCTCTTTTCCTTGATGCGGATGGCAGCCCTTTTATTCTCCTGCTCTAGTTGAAAGTCACCTTCCTTGGCAAGCCAGTCTGACATTTGCGCAGACTCCTGGAATCGTTGATTTCTAAGCTCTTCTTCCTCGCGCAGGCGTTGATCGACTTCCCGTTCTGCGCGGCGCCTGTTCAACCGTTCCAGCTCCTCTTTCGCCTCTTCCCGACGAATAGCGTCGCGACGCTGAGCTTCTGAGATGGAGATGCCCTGTTTACGTTCCTTTTCATTCTTCTTGTGCCACCGAAATTGTTGTCCCAAATTGACATCGTGGAATGGGTTATCCGTAGCACTGTAAACGCTGAGTTCAGCGACTTGACGAGCCTCCTCCTCTTCTTTTATACGTTTCTTTTCTGCTTTTCTAGCTCGACGCTCCTCAGATTTGTCGCGCTTACGTCTAGAGTAATATGAGCAAAGTCATGCAAAATGTGCAGGAGTTGGAAGTACTTCTTGTCCTTTCGGTCGCCATCCTTGCTGCGACTTCGATCTTTTCGACGCGAGGATGCGTTGTCTCTGTCTCTACTCCTGCTTCGGTGGCGACTGTGCCGTGAGTCATGATTATCCCTTGACGAATATTTGTCTGCTCGGGATGAGCGCACATCCGGGTTGTATTCGCGTTCGCGATCATCATACCTTCTGCGAGGTGACGGTGAACGAGACCTTTTGTTCATTGCAGCGATTGTAAGACAACCCGAGATGCAAAAAGTTGTGGAGGTCGTTGAGTGCTCGGTATTATGTAGACAGTCACAAGCGAACTCTCGAGATCTGATGTTTGGGCGTGTATATAAGGATTGCCCTATTAGGCAACCCCCGCAGACAACCTTCGCTCCAGATTACATCCTATCTACCTATAATATACCTCAAGCCTGCTTCTTCTTAGAGTCGAATCTCTCGACAGCCTGCAGTACACGCGTTCAAATCTATATTGATTCATGATCCGGCATAGACTCCCTGTGCGGCCTCGTGGAGTCACTTGTCCTTGGGTGGTCTGTCGACGGACACTGAGGACGCAACCTATTCAAGACCATATCAACAATGGGTATGATAATATACCAAAGCACCCTCCAGGACTTGGCTTAGCTACTCCAAAGCAGGTGCGTGAGCATGATATTCCGCTGGAATTGCTCTGACCGTTAGAGCCCGCAGCTTGTGGAATACCTCGACGGATATATCGTAGGCCAGGAAAATGCCAAGAAAGTTCTTTCTGTAGCGTTTGTGCTTCTCACCCTCTCAATCAGATTATTGTCCAAACTCTTCGTTAAGGGTATTCAACCACTACAACCGTGTCCGTGCAAACCTTAAATACATGCCACATGAAGGACAAGATGTGGAAAGCGATCATATCAATTTAGCCGACGGTGGTAGGCCTCTTGTTTTCCTTCTTCAGTATCAGTCCTTAATGACGACTTAGCCGCACCAGCTGAAGGTGTTTCTACAGCTCAGGTTCACCCGTCGCGCTCGCGACCTACTCCAACACGAATATCTCCTCCACGTCCTCCTCTTTTTGAGAAAAGCAATGTGCTGGTCATGTATGCCTCACCTTTCGTCTCCTGCCGTGACTTAATAACCTTGTTCGGCCAGAGGTCCCACCGGGTCAGGTGCGTTCAAGCAAGATATGACTTTTACGCGCAATAACACTTGAAACACCAGGTAAAACACTGCTGGCCAAGACTCTGGCTCAGGTTATCGATGTTCCATTCTCAGTCAGCGATGCTACAACATTTACTCAAGTAAGGTTGTTTGACTTTGAATGCCATCAATTCTAAATCCATTTTAGGCGGGATGTCAGTACCCATTCACCGATATCTAGAATTATTTCTGATCAGATTTATTCAGATGTGGGGGAAGATGTTGATATGGCAATTCAAAGACTTGTAAGTTTGTTTTAGGCATGAAACTCGGCCAATGTTATCTAATTTTTTTTGTTTCTCCAGTTGCAAGCGGCTGATTGGAATCCACTACGCGCCAGGCAAGGCTTACATCGTAGATTCCTTACCATTTTACTTATTTCCTTTATCCGTGCAGTATGGGCATCGTATATATTGACGAGGTGGATAAGATAGCGAAAAAATCTTCCACAGGGGCTGGTGAAGGTTCTCGTGATGTCGGCGGTGAGGGTGTCCAACAATCACTTTTACGGATGATGGAAGGATCTGTGGTGTCTGTGAGTGCAAAGGGGAATGCTGCCGCTGAAATTCCCGCAGCTGGAGGCCCCGCAACTCAAGGTCGACGTTCATCACCCAGTGTGTTTTTAACTGTCTATTCACATCGGTACAACTAACGAGTGCACAAAGATACGTATCATATTGATACATCAAACATTCTCTTCATTCTAAGCGGCGCATTCGTTGGTCTTGACGCTATCATCAAGCAACGTGTTTCCAAAGGCGTATGTTATCGAGCTTCCATCCCTCATCCTCTATCTGATTATATGTATAGTCCATTGGCTTTACTGCCACTTTGCCCAATCCTGAAGAAGGCAATTCTGTGCCCTTTTTCACGCCGAACCGAAAGACAGCCACGAATGTCCTAGACCTCGTAGAAATACCTGGTATGTTTTCCCCTCTGTTAAAGTCCCTGAAATCATAATATCTTCTTTAGATCTCATTAAATACGGGTACGTTTTCATTTTTTTTAGTTAAATGATGATTGACGCTTATGTATCTCCAAAGCTTCATACCAGAGTTTATATCCCGTTTGCCTTCAATAACAACTCTCGCTCCCTTAACAATACCCGACCTCCGACGAATTCTCACTGATGTGAAAGGATCTTTAATTTCGCAATATCAGGCCCTATTTGGTTACTCCGGAGTTGAGATTCGATTCACCAGTGCTGCATTAGACGAGATATGTCGCAAGGCCGCGGAGAGAGGAGGTGGAGCTAGAGGGCTTCGTGGTATCATGGTAGCCAGATTTTCACTTGCACCTTTACTCACTCGGACTCATCATAGTTATTCTGCACAGGAGACATTGCTGTTGGAACCAATGTATGAAGTGCCGTGAGTATATTCAAATCTTTGCAAGGAAAATTGCGCTAAATGAGACCTCAGCGGGTCTGATATTCGCCATGTACTTATCACAGCTGACGTTGTTAGAGGGAAAGCACCTCCAGGTTATTGGGGCAAAGGTGCAGGGGTTGCGTTCTGGGAGGCCTGGGCTCAGGAAGAAAGTCAGACCTCTGGAACGTTTTGATCCCTTAACTATATGTAAATATTAATCTGTTCGGATTGTTGTATACTTACTGTTGCTATACTTCTGGGGGAAGACGTTGTAAAAATCACATTCGTTCCAGAAAAAATCCTTTGAAAAAGGGCGGTAAACTGTAAGTTATGGATGGGATGGCATGGTTGCCTGGTATGGGCCCAACTGGCCCCTGGGGGACAGAATGAGTCAGATGTTATATCTAATCTTTCTTTTCAGCTTCTACGGCAGGCTCTTCGTCCTTCTTCTCATGGTCATCCTCCTCCTTCTCCTCCTTCTCCTCCTTCTCCTCCTCATCACCCTTGGCTGCTTCTTCCTTCACCTCTGAATCCGAAGAAGGAACAGCGACACCAGCCAATGCGGCGTTGCTTGCTTGAGCCTCTTCAAATGCAACTTTGAATTGCCCGGCATCTTTGAGACATGCAAATTAGTCGATAACAATGGTACAAAGTGGAGAACGTACTGTCAGCATTGGCAAACCGAATGGCAAGGGTCTCTGCAGTCGGTGGTGACTCTGAATAATCAGCCGCGACCTTCCAGACCCAACTCCTGTCCGAGCCGATATTGGGTTGCAGCTTCATGTCAACGGTAACTGTCGAGATTGAGTATCAGTGAGGATCGTTCGAAACAGATGAAGAAAGTGGCTAGATACTGTTATGGTTTGCGCAGACCTTGAGGGTCTTTTCACGTCTCATGACAAGGCGAACCTTCTTTGTCTCTTTGTGAGAGAGAAGGCGAACGTCGCCAGTGCCGCGCTCTTTCCATTCAGTGGAGGTAGCGTCGAATCTGAAAAGCTTTGCACGCCTGTGGTAATCAGCAGAAATCGCGATATCAATTGATATGTTAGGTGGGGTTCAGGATGGAGAATACGTGATCGACGCACATCTTGAAGAGAACTTCCTCATCCTCTTCCATAGTTTTCGTTTCTACCTGTTCAGTGAGCTTGATGACAGGTTCGAACTGAGGATCAGCCTCCTCCTCCTGTGGAAAGAGATCAGTGTGAGGGACCACAGCGTGTTAAAAAAATATTTTGGAGATGATGATAAAAACCAGGAATAAATCTTGAAGCAACGTACCCTGGGTGCAAGAGCATCAGTGATTTCAGACATTTCGGCGACGATGTGGTGTGGATTTGAGTAGCAGACGACTGGAAAGAAAGAAAACAAGATAACAAAGAACCCCCGGAAGTAAGTGATCCGGGGTCTTCCATCAAATCAAATCCGACACCTCACTCAACCGTATCCTCACTACTATACTCATGAACAAAATGTATTATACCCTCACCCCCTTTCTTTTCCTCTTCTTCCTCCATGGACTGGTCTTTTCACATCTAATAGAAGTACCCTCTGGTCAGAAAGATTGTTACTTTGAGGACCTGCACAAGCAGGACAAGGTTTGACCACTTTTTTGGTCCAGCTTTTGCAATTATCGAGCTCTTTACCCCAGATGACGGTCACATACCAGGTTGGAGGAGGAGGACACCTAGATATTGATTTCTGGGTATGTTTTACGTCCGTTCACCCCAGAAATCTCCCAAGTTTACAGGTGAATCTAGTTAACGGATCCAGATGACCGCGTCCTGCATAAGCAAGTTCGACAATCAACGGGGTCACATTCTATTACTGCTGAAAAGGATGGTCGCTACGAACTTTGCTTCTCAAATCAAATGAGTGCCATTACAGACAAAATTGTCAGGTAAGCCGTTCGATGTCAATTCGTTTACTCTTCGCATTCACACTATTTCAGCTTCAATGTTCATGGCATTATATACGTTTCTGGAGACGGTTTGTGCTTCAAAAATCTATCAATTGTACATGACGCTTATCTAAGAGTTCCAAAGACATTGTTGCTCCTGTCGAGAGGGAGATTCGATCGCTGGCAAGCGGACTGTTGACAGTGAAAGATGAACAGGAATACATTGTGGTTAGAGAGCGCACACATCGTAACACTGCAGAGTCTACGAACTCTCGTGTGAAATGGTGGTCAATATTACAGGCAATCGTTCTCTTTTCGGTGGTTGGGTGGCAAATTTACTACTTAAAGGTGCGCCCAGCGATTTTTTTGTCATATTCCAGACCTTTAATTTTTGTGCCAGTCCTTCTTCGAAGTGAAGCGTGTAATATAATTACGACTCATTTAATTCTTGAGAATTTTCACGTCTCCTCACAAAAAGATATGGATTAAGAATTCAGATGACTACAGACGGAACGGGTATAAAATGAAAGCTCAAGGAATAGAGCGTGGCATAGTACGGTGTTTTAGGAAGTCGTAAAAGTCATGAAGGTATGCAACAATAACGATAAGGATTGACAATTACAATAACAGATACAACATCATGCGGGGCGTTGCCCTCTATACAGCAAACAAGTGTCGCGAATTGAACGACAAGAAAGGCAGTTTCATCGCCACATTGCTTTCTTCGTGCGGACGAAACTGGAATCGCCCGCATCTAATGAAATGTTCCCCACAGAGGAATTTGCGGCGAGAGGTGGTGACCTGAGTTTCAAGGCGCCCATACTCATGGATTTTGTCATAGACACTCGCATGGTTCGTTTGGCTGGGCTGGCTAGCATGACTCGCCGAGGCGCCGCACTCAGTATGCCTTCCGTGGGCGAAAGCTGAGGTATCAGACTTGAACGTCTTCTTCCTTTCTCCATACGCGAGGGTCCAACATTAGATCTACGACGCGCGGTCAAAGTTCCGGTCCCAGCTCCTACAAGTCCACCCTTCTTCGGCGTAGATGGTCCACGTCGACTTGGACTGCCATGAATACCGTGGTTGCGCTTAGGTACATGGAGACTGTTGAACAGGCGATCTCCGTTTGCGTCCGATAGCTGATTAATGCTCATTTCAGACAGAGGATTCTGAGTTCGTCGATCAGGGCTAGCACTTTCGTCGCCTTCCGCAAGGCTGGCCAGTGCTGATCCACGCATTTTTGCCGATTTGAGGAAATTTGGATCTAGTCGACTAGGCCTTGGGCGTCTAGCACGAAGAGCGAGCGATGTTGATGAATTCAAGGAATTATTCAACTCAGTTGATGTCGGAAGGAAAGCACTGAAGCTAAGGTGGACGCTGTCATCAGTCTTCTCGTCCTCCCACTCGCTTTCTGAGCTACCGAGAGAAGTACACCTTGATGGCAATATCGCAGAAGTTGATGGCATGGATGCATTGCCAGAAGTTGTGGACGCCTCGGGACTGGCAGGGATAACTGTGACAGCCACCGGGCTCAATTTTGGACTTCCATTGTCCAAGTTTCCCTGCCCAACCTCGTCTCGCCACTGAACGTTCTTCGATCCCTTTTTGTCTTTATCAGAAACCCTCCTGTACGGTTGTGAAAGACTGGAGCGGAGGGATTTGCGGGGTGAACGTCCGGGTCGACGCGTTTCCATAGGTACAGACAACTTATTGACACCATACACAGCCGAGGATCTTCGGGGTGCTTGTTGAAGGATAGCAGGTCCAGAACTAATTCTTCGTGTGAAACTGGGGGCGTATTCTTCGAAAGAATCCAATGCCGATGATGCGCTTTGAACTGCATGGGCATAACCTTCCGCGGATGCGCCCACTAACTTTTGAAAAGTTGCGTTGTTGCTGCTTGTGACTGAACTGAGCGCCTTCGCCACTTTCTTAACCAAGTCGAAGTTCTCATTGACATCATTCAACTGATTCGCGGCTTCACCAACCACAACAGTAGATCTTCCCAGCATCCCAACCAAACCCACAACGGCCTCAGCCATGGTTTCAACCGCAGTTCGCATGACATCGCGCTCCTCCTCTGCCTTTGCCCTGTCCATTTCTGCCTTTCGACAAGCAGCTTCGAGCTTCAGAATCGCGACATTCGCTTGGTCGAGCTTCTCCGATTTCCTCTCCGACATCGCGCGAAGAGTGGCTTCAAACATGGCATTGGAATTGGATGCACGTTGGACCCTTGTAGCAAGCAGCGAGTTTTCTTTGGTGATGTCCTCTTCCGGTTGTGCCAGAGCGTGCAAAAGGCCACGTTCTGCCTCTAAATCAGCGGAAATGGGACTCTGCTTCTCGATTTCGGAGAGCCTCGTCCGAATGGGTGCAAGTTTGGCTTTTGCTACCATGAGGATCCCTGCACATGCCGCCCCGTCGACAATTGAACCTTTTGTTTGCTCCATCTTGGCTTTCATATCACCTCTGGCCCTTTCAACTTCGTCGGTCGCCTCTGATCTCTTCCGACGAGCGGCTTCGTTCTCACCCTCCCTTTTAATGGCCAATTTTGCTTTAAGCTCTGCCACCTCTTGGTTAAGCCGATTGATAGCCTCGACATAGCGACCAACGTGTCGATCGACGTTTACGACGTTTCTGGTAACCACCTTGGTTTTGATTTTGGTGGCACGCTCAGCATAGACGAGGGTATTGTGTGTGTCGTCAAAGTGGTTGGATGTGGGGGCGATACACACAATCATCACGGTCTTGCAATTGCCACCAAGTGAAAACTTGAGCAATCGGGTGAGTTTGCTGTTTCGATAGGGTACATGACGAATGGCTCCGCCACTTTCGCAGAGGGCGTTGATACAGTTCCCAAGGGCGAGAAGGGATTTGTTGATGTTGGCTCCTTCCACCATGCGTTGGCCCATGTTAGTGGTAGCAGCTGCCCGCTCGCTACCAGCAAGATCAATGATGGAAAGCGTCGCCATGGTCCGTTGTTCAGTAAGCGCTGCTGTTCGCGGCGACTGAGTCATATGAATCTGTAACACCGCATGCGATCGCGAACTTGTCTCGTTGGCATGAGTTGGGCTTTGCGTCCTCCGTGTGTTACCAAGTAGAACGATTTCTTTCACCTCTTCAGCCGATTTTGGTTTGAGCTCAACGAGTCCGACTACTTTCACGGTCTTGTCCTCGCGTATCGAAAGCCCGCCACGCGGAGCGTTGGAGTTTGCCTCAGCAAGAAGATCACGAATCTCCTCGTTGTAGATCTCGAGGAAAGTCACCATGACCTCAACATCCCAATCATCCTTTCTATCTTCAATGCGCTGAAAGAGGTCGGCCATCGTCGAATATATAACGCCTGGATTCGCTTCATTGCCGCTGATGGTATGGGTCTTCCCACAACCTGTTGCCTTGGAGAGTTCAGACGTCATCAAGACTTGAGATGTTAGCGAAGGTGGCTCACTCCGTAAGCAAACACAGTAGCATTGTAACCTTCGAAAAGGCCTTTCAGAAGCGGTTGAGCGGTAGCTTCATATACCTCGTGTTGTTGCGCCTCGTGGCCAAGTACTTTGTCGAACATGAATCTCTTGTCTTTGTAGCGCTTTGTACCTGGAGGCATGAATCCTCTCTCTAAAAAGGCTCTCGTTTGGTCCTTTTCGTCGGGGTCAAATGTCAAAATTCGGTCGTCCACGATCTGGACGATATCTCGAAGTGGTGCGGTATGTTGAACAGAAGTTTTGGCAGGGGTCGAAAGCGCGCCATCGCCGCGAAATGTAGTATCGTAGGATGGCTCTGGAAGGCGAGCGGCTTCCCAAGTCGAAGGTGGTCGTACTCGCACTGTGAATGTTATCAGGAATGGACAAGCGATCATCATTGCGCCCTGACCGAGTGTCAAAAGACGTACCTACGACAGTAATGGAGCCGGCAGCAACCATTTCAAGTGTCTTCAGTTACTCAGTGCGATGCTTTGTGAAAATCGATAGTTGGTTCAGAGAGAGAGTCACCGGGGAAGGTGTTGTCAAGACGTTCAGCAAATTGAACCACAACGCGCCTTATCACGTGGTCGCATTCTGGCGGATCTTATCAGATCTTATCTCCGAGTGATCGATACAGTAATTTCTTACATCTTGTCTATTTTATCACTGGACGCTCAGTAAGTGCATTTTCAAATTTCAATGCGCCTGTGCTCATGAAATAGATTTATTGGATCAACATGGCCGAAACTCTGTCCATCAAGTCGCCCGCTGACTTCCATGTCCATCTTCGACAAGGATCTATGTCCCGTCTTGTGACCCCTCATGTTAAGAAAGGTGGATTTGACCTGGCATATGTTATGGTGCGTCTTCTCTCCGTGAGTGAGCCAGTAATCTGACAATCTCGGTAGCCAAATCTCAAACCTCCAATCACCTCCACGGCACAAGCTCTTAAATACAAATCTGATCTTGAAAGCATTGACCCACATGTCGAATATCTAATGACGCTCTATCTTTCTCCAGAGCTGACACCAGACGAGATTAAAAAAGCAAAAGAGGCGGGCATAAGTGGTTTGTGCATACTGAATCGTGACAGAATCGCTGGTCCTGATATAATATGAATGTTCTAGGTGTAAAATCGTATCCTAGGGGTGTCACGACAAATTCCGATGGCGGAATCGAATCATATGAAACTTATTATCCTATCTTCGAGGCAATGCAGGAAGTCGATATGGTCCTCAACCTCCACGGTGAAATACCCTCGGATGCGTCTTCCGTTGGCCGCCTCTTCATTCTCGTTGAAGCATTTTGTCCTGATTATCTTTATCTAGAATACGCATGTTCTAAATGCGGAACCAAAATTCCTTCCCCACCTGATCAAAATCCATGAAAAGTTTCCTCGCCTTCGCATTGTGCTTGAACACGCAACAACTCGTGCTGCCGTAGAAGCAGTTAAATCCTGCGGACCGACTGTGGCATGCACGATTACTGCTCATCATCTTGCACTCACTGTTGACGACTGGGCGGGACAGTCATGGAATTATTGCAAACCTGTTGCTAAGTTTCCGGATGATCGCCTGGCACTCCGGGAAGTAATACTCCAAGGTAGGCATCAGTGATAGCGATTCCTGCCCGATTATAAACTATTATATTCAGGACACCCGCGATTTTTCCTTGGATCCGATTCTGCGCCTCACCCGCCACACTCGAAATCCACCAGTACTGTGTCACACGGCTGTGCTGCTGGCATTTATACATCGCCAATTCTATTGCCTCTTGTTGCTGATCTTTTCGAGTCTTTCAATGCTTTAGAGAGACTCGAAGACTTTGTCAGCAATTTTGGACGTGCTTTCTACCAGAAGCCCATCTCTGAAAGCCAATCGAGAGTCACTCTCAGGCGCCCAAACTCGGGAGTTCGTCTTATTGACGATCAGTATGAACTAGGCGAGGAGAGCGTAATTCCCTTTTGGGCAGGGAAACAACTTCGATGGGAGATAGTGGATTAGTGCCATATTATTGCATTAGACTGCAGATGACATGTATATCATCTACCGTGATAAATCGGTCTTATTCATAGTTTTTTCGATGAAGAGGCCGAGGGAGTTGCGAACGCGACTGGTTCGTCGCTGTTTACTGCCTGTTCGGCGGTCACCGAAGGTAGGTGCCGCAGACAGTCCCAAGCTCAGGCTCTATTTGGTTATTACTACTTCACGCACAACTTGTCTATCTACAGCCTCTATTCTCTATCGATTCTACCCCCTATAAACACCAAGGACATGGCTCATCTCCGCTGCCCCACATTCAACAGTCTAAATGGTCGTATGTCCAGTCTGAACCGCTTGACGCTGGCGTCACATAACAATTTCAGCCGTTCTCCTACTTTATCCCCCATACGCCCTTCCTACCCCTCACTAGTGCCATTTAATACACGAATTCTTGCTGAAGCTGACGACTTCCAATCAAACGCTCAATGTTCCTTTTCTCGCTCCAATTCCTATTCTACTGGCTTGGGACTATGTTACCCTCAACCTTTGAAAGATCACACAAAGGCGGCCTCTCAGAACCTCAAGACTACACTCGCAGATGCAGTTTATTCATTCCGGCCTGCAACACCTCCCAAACCTGAACTAAGCGAGCCTATATCGGATCTCGGGGAGCTCAGCTGTTTCTGTGATACCCAGATTGCTTCCCAATGGTCTCTTTCTTCTCTAACGTCAAACAGCGAACCTTTGGATCTGACGAAACAAGGCGGAACACCCTTCTCTTCAAGGTCAAATCTCGTCGACGATGTGACACCTGAGACCTTTAAACATCTCGCAACATCTTCAGGCATGTCTGTGGATAGCTTGGCTGATCACCTGGCAGCTACAGCCGATCTTGCTCTGCAGTTTTTAGCAAACAATCCGGGTTACACATCTCATTCTCATTCGTCCATCTCAAGCAGTTCTTTACTTGAGGAAGGGAATCCTTCTTGGTCATCGATGGAGAGCTATACTGTTCCATGGCCTGAAGAACAGATTATAGGAGTTGACCCATCTGAAATCGCGCCTCGTCGTTTCTTTGAATGTGTATCACCTAGGCTTCCTGGAGGTTCCAGTCCAATTCTGCCCTTTGATGATCTGGTGAAAACTCAGTTGAACAAGGCTACCCTTGAAGGAAATCACGATGGCTTGTCTAATTTGAATGGTGCAGATGCTCACGAGCCACTAGGACGTACTACAAAATCCGCGATCGACAGTGACTTCATGCTCTCCGACTCTGAGTACGACGACCGAAGCTCTTCAACTTTTCCTAGTCCCTACAAGAAACCTCGGATGAAGCGGGCGTATGGATCCGCTAAGCGTCCCGAAGCGGCAACAAAAAAGTTCGCCACTTTCAAACCATTCAAACCAAAGCAGAAGCAAAGGATCGAAATCATCACGGAAGCGATGACTCCTGTTCATCCTCCAGAGGCTTCACTCTCTAGGATAGATCTTGGTACTCCTGTTTTGGACGCATACAGAGGAATTAGACTAGACGAGCTCTCGGCCAAAGCCCAGCGGTACCGTCTTCGCAATCCTGGCCGCATTTACGACAACGACTGGCTATCGTCCTTCGCTGGAAAGCTGTCTGACAATGGAGAGCTGCTGAATGACTATAGATGTTACATTGATGGATGCACTCAGGTCAACAAGCGGCGAGATCATATCTTGATACACATTGGTTCTCATCTGGATCAAAGACCGTTTCCTTGTGCTTACTGGTGAGCTAAATCATAGTCTGTGTTTATCCGTATATTGATAGCACTTTAGTCCTGCTCGATTCCTCCGCAAGAATGAATGCAAACGGCATGAGGCGAGCCATAGTGGAGTGAAGCCATTTGTCTGTCATATCTGTTCGAACACTGCCTTTGTGCGTCAGGACCTCTTGAAACGACATACTGCGCGTGCTCATGGAATGAAACCGATACGCAAACGCAAGGGGGGCGAGGACAAAGAGAACAAAACCCCAGACCGGTCCTCAAAAAAAGTCAAGTTGGAACCAGACCTTTGATGAAGTACAATGTAACGGCGACCATGTCAATTAATAAACTTCATAACCCATCCGCTATATAACGAGTAAAACAGTGCATGTCTAATATGTAGCTCAAGTTTAACAGATGTCCATTATCATCAGTGTAGTGTACGATAGAAATCAATATGTAACAGTATACAAAGCTATTCGTAAATTCATCAGGGGCGCCATATGAGATTTCTAGTGGTTGCATGATTTTGCATGATTGTACCACGAGCGTGAAGGGTCGCTGCAGGTTTCGTTGGAGTTCCTGGTCTTAGACTGTTATCCATGTCAGCCCGCCTGATAAATTGAAGCGGCGTCAATGGAGATCCTTTTGTTGAAGGTGAATTATTAGGTGAATGTAGGGAACGTGGACTTTTCCCATTTGGAGTTGAAAGAGAGAAAGACGGTATGAAGGGTAATGCTGGCTCGGGAGTTCGTGGAGGGACAGGAGGCGAACCAACTTCAGTATGTGCCTCAAGAAGTGTAGTGGAGCTAATCCATTTTTCTTCCGATGTTCCCAAACGCGGAGGAGAGTCGGGCAAAAGTCTAAAACTGTCCGCAAAATGATCTCGGATGAATCTACGTAATTATTGGTGTCAGAATATGCGCAAGCTATCTTGACACGTACTTCGAAAGTTCACTCCACCCTCCTCCTACCCGAACCATCACCGTTTGAGAGCGCAATATTCGACAAAAGCAAAGTTTTGGATCTTGGTTTCCGATCCAATATTTACCGCTCTGGTCTTTCCAGGTTTCCGATACACCCTCGACATTGATGCTGACAGGCAGTTGGTTGACGACATCTCCGACGGCCACGTCGAGCTTGTTCTTTGGATCAGCGACGTATGTTTTCCTTGAAACTGCGTTTCGCTTCGGAGGGGACGATGCTCCTGCTAAAGGGGCAATGGAAGATAGCGAATTTCTAGGAGCTCGCGACCAACTCGAGATTGACATCGATGTAGACGACTTTGTGTTAAGGCGAGCCAATCGAGAGTAGGATACCTCAGATTCAGTCGGGGAAGCAACTCGTGAATAGGAAGCGTTTTGGGTTTTTGAGTTTGTTGGCGTCCCAGATGGCGAAGAAAGCGGATTGGACATACTTGATGTACGTTGGCGGGACGCAAAAGTCGAGTTATAAACAGACATCCGGAAAGGGCCAGAGACGGCTCTGTTGGACGACAGATTAGATAGCTGACTGTCTGGCCGGCTTTGAGACTCCACAGATCCTCCCGAAACAACACGTCGAGGAGCGGATTGTTTGGGAGGAAGCAGGCGCTGATGGGGAGTGGTCGAGGATACTGAGAGACCAGAGTATGCATTGCCTTTCCGGATTGCACGCGTTTGAAGGGTGGATGCACTACTGTCAGGACGCCCTGAACTTGCCCTAGAACTTACGACACTGGTAGGGCGAGATCTGCGACCGCCAAGAAGGTCGTGTCCCATATCTTCAAGTTCGCTCCAAGTTTGAAGGATGCGAACCTTTTCGGAGATTGCTCTGGAATCGGTTGAAACCCTTCCGAAGGTGATCACCATGCTTTCGATTGTGCTTCGAGTGAAAGCGAGACGCAAGGTTAACTGTTCTTCAGGTGTTGAATCAAGGTGAGTATTCGGTGCAGATGAACCGGCAGGAGTGGAGGGATAGCTATCAATGTGCTCGAGGAGATCGCTGAGAGCTGTATCTGACTTCTGGACGTCGACTGATAAACGCGATAAACATTCAATCCTTTTCATCAATTCCGCTGAATCTTCAATCTCAGTTCTAAGAGAGCGAAGATCGGTCTCAACGGAGGAATCTCCGGCATAAAAGGGAAGTAGGGATACGCCAGAGGAGATACCAGAAAATTCTCGGTCCATTTTTTTCCATTGATTTGCGGTCGGCAGCTGAGAGGATGCTTTCTTTGGCCTAGCAATATCATGGATGTTCATTGCCCTTATACGCCTGCGGAAAGCCATGACTTGTGTATGGAGATCCTGCATTTCCTTTGACCTCGGATTGCCTTCATATCGAGACCCTGGGCCAAACATATCTGCAAAAAACTTAAACATCGGGAACGACAATCATTGGAATCAAAAAGCCTACCATTCTCAACCGTCGAAGTTCTTATAGTTGACCTTTCACCAGTTTTTTCAGTCCGTCGACGATCAGGTAATTGGTTTATTTTTCGGGGTCGACGTCGATCTGTTGGTGCTTTTTCTGTGTCCTCATGTTGGACGGCGGATCCATTCTTGGAGACATTGCCATCGACAGATTGTAGGTTTGCTCTGGAGGCATTGTCGCGTTTATTCTGCAGCCTGCCAGTTTGCATCGGGCTCTCTATGATAACATTTTGGTGGCCAAATGATTGGGAATGAGTATGATCCTCCGAGAGTGGTATTGGTTGTTCTCTTATTAGAATGCCTTCACTTTTGTCGACCTGGAGGCATTGGTCCGTGTCAGAGTGATTTTCTGCGCAAGACTTCTCTTCCGGCGACGATTGAAACGCACTATACACGTCGGATCCGAGTCGTTTGTCATCCGCCAATGGTGCCTCTTGCGCGATAGAATTAACGTCAGATCGCGAGGAGGCGGAATCCTCGCAGTTGTCGCATTCATTTGCGGGGGTCTGGTTCCATTTTGTAGCATCGGTCGGTTCCTGTTCCAGATCAGACTGTGCAACCGAAAGTTTTTCAACTCCTTCCTCTTGTAGGCGATGATCTGAATCAGTCTGTATCCCGTCGTTTCTTGCCAGCAACTCCTTTTCCAGCCTTTCTGACCCGGAGGGAAGATGTTCAGACGTCTCGGCGATGACACGCTCCTCTTCTACTTGAATATGGAGCGCTTCAGATGTCATGAGGTCTACCAACCTCCGAGCTTCAGTCGCTTGCTTCAGCTTGATGTCTTCTAATAGAGTCGAGACAGCAATCCCCCATGAATTGTAAAGTACTTCCGTTTCATCCTGCATATGGCGTCGAGAAACGTAGATTTCATCACGGGTGGAAGTATCTACGGTCTTGTTGGAAACTTCCTCCATTTTATGCAACAGAGTGCGAATTTCAGAAACGGCGAGTTCAAGATGAACGTTGTCGGAGATGGTATGTTCAACTTCCTGGCACAGCGTCGTCAAAGGCAACATGATATCGTCTGACCTAGAACTAATTTCGGAAAGAGAACACCTTGCTTGTGCAACATCGTCAAGAAGCGAACGTATCCGAGTTGTAGCTGGGACAAGCTTGATGTCGATCTCTTTGGCCATATGCGCCAAATGAAGATGAACAAGTTGCTGAGCCAAGCGTTCAATGTTGTTGCCCAGAGTCAATGCGAATGAGTTCGAATCTGAACGGACGGCACTGTCTAGGGCAAGAAAATCGACTTCTGAATCGGTAAACGATATCTGGGAGGTAAAATGCGGCAGGGAATCGCCATGTCCGATAAAGGGAATGCGGTCGGATAGACTGCTAATATAGTGCGCAACGGATACCTGGATAGCATCCAAGTTGGTCTGTAAATCAGCCTCGGCTTGCAAAATGGTCCCGTTGACCATTTCATCACGAAGAACTTCTTGAATGCAAGCATTAATGCGGTCCTGTAGATCTACGGTCTCTTGTCGAAGGCCACAAAATTCGTCATAGACCGCCTTCATGGCTGCCGTTTGGCGCTGTATGGAGTGCAACAAACTCGCTTGTTTCCTGATCAGTTGCAAGAACGCTTTGAGAGACGCCACTTGTTGCGACAGGTGTAACTGAAGTGGATCCTCCAAGGTGTTGCTAAGTCGATGAAGTGCGGTATCGCCTTCACCTACTTGAGAGTCAAGTTGTAGCAATTCTTGGAGGGATTTCGCATGGGTAGTTCCAGTCTCGGGGGAAAGACATGTTGGAGTATCTGACACAGGAAGATTACTTGGCATAGAAGAAACACTCCGCCACCGTTGGGTTTTGATGGAGGCAAATATCCTTTGTTCGACGCTCTCTGCGGTTTTCCGCATGATGTGCAAGTCAGCGTGTAAACGTCTCGCCTCTGTCAAACGATCACATCGAGCTGTCATATCTTCGCATGCTATTTGGACATCGCTAAGCATCCGTTGCAGCTCGGTCATGGATAAGCGCGCAGTAGAGACAAATTCATTGTCAATTCCAGGATGATCTAGACCAAGAATAGCGAACCCAAAACGCCTCAACACATCCTTTGATTTCTCTGCCGTGGTCGCAAAAACATCTAGGATTGAAGGGAAGCGAGCCAAAAATGCAGAGTGATGTTCGGGTCCTAAACAAGCGGTCGATTTGAGGTTAGGAGGAGAACCGTCACGTTCAACGTCTGAGATACCAGTTTGAAGTTGTGTGAAGATGTCGTTCAAGGAATATGTTAATTCTTTGGCGCTGACAGTAAAATCCTCTACACGTTTGACGGCTTCATAGGCCGCGCGATATTCTTTGGCTGTGTTTTCGACGTTCTGAGCTGTAGCGGATGTCGTGATAATTTCGGAAGAAAGGAATTGGGCCAGATTTTGATTGGAAGTTCTTTGGTCGCTGAAAAGGGGGTGTTCTGGAGAAGGAAAACTGCTGGTCATCGCAGAGTTGCCCCTCAGGGCGAGCCGTCTGATCAATGCATCCGAACGAGACATGAATGAAGCACTTTGACGAGCCGTCGGATGATAAAGTCTAGCTGTCTCTATCTCTTCAAGTAGGTTGTGAGCTGTAGATTTGTCTTTCATTGTTTCGACAAAAATTTCATCAGCCCTATCGATCACAATTAATCATTAGTCCTGAATTCAAGCCAGCATTCGATAAAATTCACTTTCTCCATTGCACGACCATGTTGAGAATGAACATTCCCAAATTCTCCATTTCGTTAATTCCCTTCTCTTCTAATTTATCTTGTTCATCGAGAAGTTCGTCTGGAACAGGCTTTCGACTGTGATCGATAAGTTTGTCAAGAATTTTGCCAGCATTTGCAATTTTCCCGTGTCGAAGGCTCGTGACTCGTCCAGCGAACTGTGCTGCATCATGGGACAATGATTCAGCCAATTTGAATCGGTCACCGCGAGAGAATCCAAGGATAGGAAAGGAAGCGTCTGAACTAGCGGACGTAAATGACGTGATCGAGCCACGACGCTGAAGGTTAGGGGTTTCATCTCCCTTCGCGCTCACACTTTCATAAATCGATGGCGTCCATCGCACCCGGGTGTCCAAGAAGTTTTGAACGTCCTCAAGAATTTTCCGACGATCGATCCAGGCCAAAATCCTGGTCTCCTCCCAGGTAAGCCTTATTCCCAGCAGTTCCAGATTCTCGGATCGGTCTCGCAAAAGATGAAGGAGTTTGTCGAGTCGGAGAATGGTCGTTAGTGTCAGCTCGATGACGTCTGTATCTGCTGGAGATAAATTTCGCTGCGCCGCAGCTAAAAGAGATTCTAAGCGTCCGAGGTTCCGTCTGTCATGAAAAAGAACTACCTTTCGTGAGTTGCCTTAGCTTCGTAAGTTCTCCTCTATCAAAAATTTCCGTCTCCTTTTCAATGGTATCTTGTTCAACGATCCACCTGTTGAGTTCTTCTTGCGTCGGCATGCCAGGGACATGCTCTGCAGAGATACGGACAGCATCTAGTCCAGCATAAACTTTGACATCAGGTAACTGCTCCAAAAACTGAAGAAAATTTAGATTGAACATGAGTTTTGAATTATCATGACAAACCTTGATTTTCTCCTCAATCCATGCCTTCCTCTCGCTGAAGGTTTGCAGCTCAATCACCTCGTGAGACTCAAGCGCTTGTTCTTCAGTAGAAGAAGAATCGGATGAATCCGCATTTATACGTTTAGGGACATCTCCAGAAATCTCCAGCTGAAAATCAGGGACAGGCGCCACAGTTGTGCCAGACACTTCCGCAACGTCATTCGTTTGGTTGTAGGTCATAGTTGGATCATAGACGACAATGCAGTTGTGAGGTATGGTTCCAAGAAATTAGAGATGGCGTCCAATGCTCAGCATATGGGCGGAAGCAAACCAAATGATCTCAGACCCGATACATGCAGTGTATCCGGGTAACGAGCTCGAGGTAAACACAAGGTAAGAATTTGTGAAGAAAGGACAATCAACGCGTGAGAACAACGTTGCAAGTGATCGCAAGTCCAACTCTTGTTCATTTTTATAACATATACTCTTCTTTTATAATACACGATATCAGGCAACTAATTAGCTGGGGGAAAAACTTCGTTGTACATGGGTTAGCTGGTGTGTGTCAATAAGGGTCAGCCTCGTCTTCTATGACGTTCTTGTCAACTCGTTTGTTTGACTCCGTCGACGGCTTCTTCAGCGGTTAAAAGAGAGACGATGTAGTATAAGCAGGCCACTCAACTCACCTTGGCCTCGACATGCTCCTCGCTTTGCATTCGTAAAGCCAGAGACCTCAGACGGTCGATGCCTCGTTGATCTTTACCTCGCGAGAGCATGCCCATTTCCAGTTCCATCTCGTGCATGAAGGCAGCGATATCGGCCAAGGAGGTGCCCAGGGAACCAATCATGGCACCATGAGACCTGTGGATACAAGTGGCAGTATCTCAGAACTCATAAACCAATTGACCGTTTACCTTGTGGTGTGCACATCATTCAACAATTTCTGCAAATCGGACCTGACCTGGCTTTTAAACTTCAAATCTTCTAGATCCTTCCTTTCAATGAGCACTCTCTGCTGTTCACCATCTTGTAATGCCTTCGCGACCGATCCTCGCGTCTTCTGGATCTCCTCTTGTCTACTCGACATCTCCTGCCATGACAACTTCATCTCTTGCTCCAGAACTCTCACACTCGTCTGTGCCTCTGCCAACTGGCGTCTCAATGTCACGATCTGGCGTCTTGCCAACACATAAGGAACTACGGTGAATGGAAGGAGGAATGCACTGATAAGTGCCAAGTGCGTCATTCTGCGCACAGGGTGCTGGTTTGAACCTGGGCGCCCCACAACTGCTTGACTGTCGGTCATATAAAAATCGCTGTCGTCGTGGGACATGTGCGAAAGAGGCGTCAAATCTGACGTGCTGGTCACAATAGACGGAAAGTCCATGGTCAATGTTCAAGATGTGTTGTAGCGCAGGGTGTGAAACAATCCGGCCCGAAACCAAACCGTGAGACGCGCGCCTTCTTTCTAAAACTGCAGTCACCTTCAAATAGTCTACGCGATACCGATGTTACATGTGGTGCCACACTATGTAAGTAAAGCGACGAAGTGCTATAAGTACCAATGGAAGAGTCCTTCAAGTTATATGGAATGCGCGTCCATATCGAACCGTGCTGAGATTGGATTAGATCGGTTTTGATATCACAATCTATAAGCAAAAAATCAGCTATGGTCGTCGTTGGAATTAGTGCGCCGTGCTACGCGTACCAGTTCACTGCCAGTTCATTCTTGTTGGCGAATGGACATAAACCACCTTAGAGTGTAACTGTTGATCCAGATCCCCCTTCCTTTTCCTTGCTAATGGTCTCTTTCGATTTGGTAGGAATATGCTCCTCGATCTTGCCTTGATAGCATAAGCCTAATTTAACTGGATAGTCAAGTGAAGCCATACCTATGCAATATGCAATAGAGGTATAACTGAGTGACCTATCTGGCACTTGTAGCGAATCCCATGCAGTCTTCGTGTTAATGACCAGTCCTTTCAGCGATTGGAAGCTCTTGTGCTGTATATCGACTATCTTTAGAGAGTGAAAAGGGAGTTCGTCCCAAGGAGTAAAGGTGAAAACGACGGCATTGTCTGGGAAGAGCCAGTAACGATGATCAGCCATTGCCTTGTTGGCGATAGATAAAGGGATCAGTCAAGCGTGCTGAATTGTTGAATGATTAATGTGGATGTTATATAAACAGCCTGAAAGGTGTCATGGTGCCGGTGAACATGGAGAATGGTCTAAAAAGGTACGAATGAGAAAAAGGGACACGACAATTTCTGCACCATAGGTATATAAAAACTGCAAGTGTACACCAAGCTCAGAATTCGACAAACAAAACAAATTTCTGAGTCTACGTAGATGCAATTTAAAATTCTCAAACCACATCACGGTCAGGTTCATACGTCTCATGCCTCCTCAGTGGCACGAGCAGCACGCCTCGCTTTCTTTGCAGCATTTGCAGCAGCAGCCTTGGCTTTCTTCGCAGCCTCGCGTTCAGCCTAAACATGTTCGTGAGTAAGAAGAATTCTACCAGAAAAACGGCAATCTAACCTTTTCGGACTCCTCCTTGGCCTTAGCTTCTTCAGCGGCTTTCTTCTTCTCCGCTTCCTCTTCTTCCTTGGTTTTTTTGGCAGGCTTGCCGGAGCTCGCAGCCTTTTTAGCTTCACGGGCTTCCTTTTCTTTTTGTTTGATCAACTTGATGCGAGGGTCAAGGCTGGAGAGAGGACGAAGTGCTTAGCAGGTATGAAGAAGAAGGAGAGAAGAAAGGAACCTGAGGCAAAGATCGACAAGGCCGCGAAGTTTGGCAGTATCTTCCTTTTTTCGGCGCGCCCGCTCAGTTTTATTCTTTTTCTCTGTGTAGCGCTTGTCGTCACGACTATCAGTTGCGGCGAGTTGCGATTAGCTAGCGCACTAACAAGTGAGGCAGTTACGAAACGTACCTGTCGCTGCCCTCGTTGACTTCCTTGTCCCACCATTCAAAGCTACGCCAGCTATCGAAGTTATACCAAAAGTCATAGAAGCCTTCCACCTCTTCCTTCGTCGCATCGATTTTTCCGAGCCCAGGGACAGGCTGTGAGCGAGAGAAACGGGTATACAACTCGAAAATGGGGGTGAAGGTCTTGAAGAACTCGAGTTTCTTATTCTTGAAATCGTTCGCAGTGACACTGGCAAAATCTTCCTCGTCCTCGAGCAAGGCAGGATCGACTGAGTCGAACTGGCGACGCTTTTCTGCGTTGGTGAGGACCTCGTGAGCTTTTTGAATACATTTGAAGAAAGCATCATCGTTGGTGTTGCGGTTTACGTTGATCCCGAGGATAGTTTCGCTGGGTGTGCCAGAGGCTTTCTTGTCTGGGTGGTGCTTGAGTACCTTTTTACGATCTTACAAAGTCTTTAGACGCAGTGATATATTTAGATCAGGGAAAAAAGACGGACGAGCGATCTTGATCTGGTCTGCGGTTGCGAGATACCTGAATTTGGATAGTCCAAGGACGGCATAATGATCTTGTTTCTACGTATGAAGTCAGAAACATTTCTAAATTCCCCTCTCTGGTAGACAACGAAACGCAACAGACCTTCCATTCTTTGGGATCGAGCGCCAAAAGGTCGGAAGTCTCTTCCTCATCACCGACACCAAGGTCATCTTCGGAGCCATTATCAGCCGCAAGCAACTTGGCCTTAGCTTCACGCTCAGCAGCAGTATGAGCATCAAATGCAGCAAAATCGTGCTTGTGTCGCAGTGTCAAGCGAAGATGATCAAGGTGGGCGTGGCCGACGGGAAGGAGGACACGATGTCCGGTCGAATGAGGAGCAGAAAGGCGGGAGCTTGATGAAGCCACGGGTGCGACATAGCCTTTAGGAAGAACTGGAGCAGTAATAGGCAGAGTCACGACTGTCGCCATTTTTTTGGTCTTTTGCAAAACCTTGTTCAACGAATTTCTAAAGTTTTTGGTACTCCGGTGATTGCCGTGATATCTTGATTTCAACTTGATGGCACACCGAATTCGAAATTTTGGTATTTACAAAATCTACATACATACTCAAGCTTACATAGGGAAGAATTAGATACAAGTGCAAGTTATCATCGGTACCCAAAATACGTGCAACTACGGTGGGCAAACCTTAAGGGGTATCATATATTAAGCCTAGCAGGAACACTGCAGGAATGCAAAGTGATTCGAGAACGGGTGCAAAATAATGCCTGAAGTTAATAAAAATAAAGAGGGGATCGTAAAGCAACTGCAAGCGGGTATTAATCTGCGAATCGCAGAATCTGCCACCACTTTCGCTTCTTTTCGGTGACGATAGGTTGGGATTGTGTGCGGTGGTGTGCTTTAAGGGCCGATTTTGCAGGCTTCAAGTTTGTTTGCTTCGTAGGGTTGTGGTGTTGGATGGCTGGTTTGGGTTTCGCAGGTTCGACTGCTTGCTTCAGGCTCGGTTGCTTCGGGTTCGTTTTCGACAATCTGGCGGATTTCGCTTTCCTCTCCTTAACGGGAGGCAACCTAGAATTGTCACTTGGTATCAGAAGGCAGATCCGAGCATGAATAACCTCCAGTCACTTACTCGTCAACGTGGATACGATAATCCTTTTCTGGTCGAAGGCCTGCCTTTACTTTCGTGATGACTTGCATGTGCCTCTGACTGACCTCACTGGGGACCTGAAGCTTGCGTCGCCACATCGCCACACTATTGCCAGTTCGGGATGGCAGGAAAACGAAGACGATGGTTTGTTGAGCTGGGTCCGCAGCAAGGATAGAATGCTGGAGAATGCGATCTGCTGATACTTGGACTTGTTCGTAACGTAGCCAGTCAAAAGCAGGCCGATCGGGATACTCCTTCAGCCGAAAGCTCACGTTCACGAACAAAGCTCCTCGCTCTTGCGTTTCCAGAAACTTCAACAACTGAATTGCGAATAGATGGTGAGTCAGACATTTGCATGCAAAAATATATTTCAACATACGCCGAAAAAAGCCAGATGGCTCTCCATCTGCTGAATCCATGACAACATTGCACCGACCTGTGGTTCATGCGCAGGAGAGAATGCCCAGTGTATCCTGTCTTTTGCGAGACGTTCTTTACCGAAGATTGCTTTCATGGCAGGCTCGAAGGCTCTGTTCCCCGATTCATTGAGGGCGCCTGGGGGTAGACCAAGTTTCGAAGACATGGATGGCATGGAGTCCTGTTGAACATTCATAGCATGAATGAGAGCATTGGATTTATGTTGTGTAGAATCCGTGACAACATGATAGCGGGTCGTTTCATCCCAATCATCCACCTCCTCCTCGTCATCGTACGAGGATCCATCGTCTTCACCGTCATTCCGGCCGTCGTTATCACCCCAGCGGGTTGAGTCTTTATTACTCCTGCTGCTGTCCCATACATCATGACCAGCTTGTTTCTTGGTTTTCGATTTGCTCCAAACTTCAGCTGAGTCGTTGTTACTCCAGCTATTTTCCCATCCATTGTCTTGAGATTGTTTCTGGCTTTTCGATTTACTCCAAACTTCAGCTGAGTCGTTGTTACTCGAGCTATTATCCCATCCATTGTCTTGAGATTGTTTCTTGCTTTTCGATTTACTCCAAACTTCAGCTGAGTCGTTGTTACTCCAGCCATTATCCCATCCATTGTCTTGAGATTGTTTCTTGCTTTTCGATTTACTCCAAACTTCAGCTGAGTCGTTGTTACTCCACCCATTATACGATGCATTGTCTTGAGCTGGTTTCTGTTTTTTGGATTTACCCCAGCTGAAAAACTTGCTCTTCGTTTTTCCACCTCCGTCACCGTTTCCCCTGTGGTCTCCATTTCCGTTGCCCCAGCCATCGCCACCTTTCTTTGCCCATCCCCCATTGCCACTCTCGCCCCATCTGGCATCTCCATTTCCGTCGCCCCAGCCATCGCCACCTTTCTCTTGCCACCCGTCATTACCACTTTCGCCCCATCCGGTATCACCACCACCATTGGACCATCCGTCTTCGCCACTGTTACCACCTCCATTCCATCCATCTCCCTCGCCTTCGCCACTCCGACTCCAAACACCATCATTGTTATCCCGTCCACCAGATGAAGCCCATTCATCTTTCGGATGGTCCCAACCACCGCCATCCCAGGTATCGTGTTTTGCATTCCGTTTCTTAGTACTCTTTTCACTTCCTTGATGGTGGTGGTGTTTCTGCCCATGCACCACTGCCAACTCCTGCATTCTCCGCTGGTCCTCTGCCAATTGATGCAATCTTCTTGCTTTTTCCATTTCGTGGTAACTCATTTCAGCATGACGATAGGCGGCGGATTTCTGTGGATGATGCCTCTGAGGCTGCTGATAATGGCCTGTAAGACTCTGATGCACATTGTTTAGCATCGCGTCTAGCATTTTAGCATGCTCTGCTTGGGATGGATTGGATGTTCGGCCCCTTGCACCAACGTCAGAGCCAGGGGGGGCATGATGGTTTACTCTGCTATGCTTTCTTGGATTGTATTCCCCACGTTTTATACTGGAAGGATGTCCCCATGCATCGTGACTCGTGTATGTCCGGTCGTCGTCAATATATTCGTAGCCGTCTTCACTGTCGTAATCGTCGTGATCGTCGTAGCCGGAATCATAACTGAGGGCTGCCTTGTGTTGGCGGGGAGGGACTTTGGTAGCGTGTTGAGGTTGAGGTTGAGGAGTTCTTCCCCAATCATACCAAGCTGGACGCTGCTGATCAGCAGTGTATAGAGGTGGGGGTGGCGGCGCAGGCGCAGGCGCTGGAGGTGGAGCTGGTTGAGGTTTGGGATCACCCCATGGATCAACATTCTTCGGTTCACCCCAAGCACTTAGATTTCTCAGTGCTGGGTTCTGCTGCGATTTAGTTGTGGACATGGGTTGTTTGGGTGGTGGAGGTTGATTGGGAGTCCAGTAATACGATGGTCTATTGGATGGAGGAGCAGAAGTCGCTGGTTGTGATGCAGGACGGCTCCGATTGGCCATTGCAGATGCGTACGTATAGGACTTTGGTGCATGGGGCGGAGGGTTTGACCCCTGATGTTGAGGCGGTGCTAATTTTGCATGTTGTGGACCAGATGACTGGTCAATGTCATTCCTGGATTAACAAAGCCGAACATCGCGGGGGAGATAGATCACTCACAAGTGGGATTGGCATAGACGCGGCAGTTGGAACGGGAGGTGGTGGAGGCGTAGGTGTTGCATCGGCTTGTGGTGAAGGAGGTCTAGGTGGTATCGGCGTCGTGTCTCCAGAGTCTGCGTGATGGTTGCCATTGTCGTTTTCTACAACCCCATCCCCGTTTTCGGATGTATAATCGAGGTTTTGTTCAACCCAACCGTCGTTATTACCCCAGCCAACGCCTGATTGACCAGTAGTAGTACCCCAATCATCACCTCCTTCAACATTAGCAGGCCCTCCGTCCTCTCCTGCCCCAGAATTGCCAGCCCATCCATCATTAGGAGCGCCCCAAGGCCCCTCAATTGGAGCATTATTGCCATAGAAATGATCTTTGTATCATTTTATGAGGTCAAGTATTGAAACAAGTCCATTTGAGGTGAGCATACCGTGAGTTGTTGCTGTTTGGGAGTTCGTAGAAGGCTGCTTAGGGATTGGTGGAGGGACGGGCAGCGGAAGAGGTTCTGGAACAGGTAATGGAGCCTGATCTGGCACTGTTTCCACCACTGGAGCAGGGGCTGGCAATGACTGTTCTTTCTTCTCTACTGTTTTCTTGTCCGCTTGCTTTGTCTTGGCCTTCTTCGGGGGCATCGTGGCTGAGCGTCGAGAGAAAGATTAACAGTAAAAGCTAGCAATTGCGTAGCTACAAGCTATGCAAGTATGAGAGCAAACGGGCACCATGGGCGTCTTGAGGTGAAATGGGCTAGGACAAAAGCAGATTACTGTACATGTGTACACACAGCAACCAGTCTGCTGTCACGCGTCGTCATTCATTGCTTCTTTCTTTCTAACACGACTCTCTGCATAACGAATGGATTCATTCATCCCAAACCATGTTTACACCGGCCATGAACGCATACTCAATCCTGGTTTCATATACTTATAATGATCTGTTGGTGGCAACAGTGATATCCACAGCCACGCGAAACCTGTGCATACATCATCAAAAAGACCCTGACGCACTGATGCCCACATATCTACTGGGGGTCAGCAAACAAAATGATCTTTAGACTGGTCTCTCACCCCCTGATCCCCTCTCAGTTCAGCAGCCCGTCTGTGACGGTAGACTCTGGAGTCTCTGTGCTGTTATCATGATGTCCTTTCGTTGGAGCTGGCTCTTCATTCTATACTCGTTGCTGGTTGGACCAAGCGGGGCTGCCATGCCTGATGACAGCTACATTAAGAAGGGAATACGCCCGCGAGCGTACGTACTTCGGCTTTTCTTTTATCTAAACCTCTTTCTGACCTCGAAACACAGACCACGTCTCCTTGATTTGCTTACGGGGTCCACAGATACGAATTCACCCAAGAAAGTGAATACATGGGCAATCGTTGGGGGATGTCTTGGCGGCTTTCTCGTCCTCGCTATTCTGGCTTTCATCCTTTTCAAACGTCGGCAGAGGATCAGAGATGTTGAAGAAGGCCCTAGAAGTCCTAATGCGAAGAAGAAACCAGACGATTGGATGCCCGACCTTAAATCCCAATTTTCTCCTGATGACAAGCAAACTGGAAAATTTGACCGTTTGCGGGAAGCGCTTGGGAGGCGTCCCGGGATCAGCAAGAAAGCTCCCCTAGATAATATATTCCCCGTATACTTGCCTCCACGATCTTCAGAGACTATTGATCGCCCTCCGCCGTCGGTACCTACCCACGTTCCGCGATATCCAAGCATACTTGAACGTGGCTCGAAGCGACGTCCTTCACCCCTAGAAGGATATCCTGATCCTTCCCGGGTCTCTATCGCTGACACCATTCAATCAACCGACAGCGAGATGTCTGCTCGACGACAGCTACAGGTACCTCCCAAAGCTCTTGTAGTACCTACGCCTGGCCGGCCACTTCCTGGCCTTGCTGTTGCGAGTGCGAAAAGTGCAGGGTTGAGCATGCCCAAGTCCCCTTCCCGACGACGATCCTGGTTCTCTAAGCAACCATTCAAACACCCATTCATCCCCGTTCGAAACGTTGATAGTACTCTGAAATTCCCTCCTGGCTCTCCATTGTTTCCTGCCCAATACCAGCCGTCACGACAGCATCTTGAAGCGAGGATGGAGGCACGTAGTCCTCGCATAGAAGCTAGTCCTCGCAGTGCTCGACCAGGGAAGGAATCGGCCTCAGTACGGCGTAAGCTTCCTCCATCGGATGAGCCGGGCTCATCGAAGCAAGCACGCCTAGTGGAAGCGCTCCACAGTGCTGGGATTGCGGCACCAAGGAGTCCTCGAACGCCCATTCCAAATGGTTCACGTACTGCCCTTCCTCCGCACAGCAGCAAGCATCCACTACGCAGTGCTAAATTCCTACCAGATCCTCCTACGACTTCGTATATATAGACATCAGGTAATTTTGTCTAGATCGTGAATTGCAACACATCATGGGTGATTATGTGGTGTGAGATACAGTGAGATTGTGCCAGCCAACTATTTAGATCCTCTTGAGAACCTCATCTAAAACCTCCGCAGTCGTGCTCTTTCCGTTCAAGTCGGGTGTCAAGACCCTTCCTTCCCGTATCACCTGGTCAACAGCTGCGTCCAGCCTATCTGCACCTTTGTTATAACCGAGATGGCGCAGCATGAGAGCAGCAGAGCGTATCGAAGCGAGGGGGTTGGCTATGCCCTTTCCAGCAATGTCTGGGGCAGACCCATGAACACTGCACAACGTAAACAGGTAGCCAATGTGAAGCTTTGGATAGAGACTCACGGTTCACCCATAACAAAGTTATCACCAGCATTTACTGAGGGTATCAGCCCCAATGAACCGACGAGGGCTGCGGCAGCGTCGCTACAAAGAAATTGTGAGAAAGTTGATAACGGAGAAAGCTGAACACAGCACGCACGATAAGATGTCGCCGTAGAGGTTGGGTGCCACCATTACATCGAAAACGCTGATAATAATGAGAAGCGGTCTCTTCTAAACAGGACCACGACCTACTTGGGTTCACGGAATAATCTGATTTTGAACCGCGAGTTAGCAAAATTCAGAAGAAATCAATAAATCTTTTCACCTGTAAACAGCACTGTCGACGAGTTGCTCGTTGATGGTGACGCTGTCGTACTTCCCATTGACTTCAGGAAGGGAGGGCACACCACGAACGGTTTCTCGGAAGAGACCATCAGTAATGGAAAGGACATTCGACTTGTGAATGATAGTTAATTGCTAGGAGAAGGGTGAATCGTTGGTTAGGTTTTCGTTTGAAATATCATCCCCTTACCTTGCGTGGTCGAGCAAGAGCAAGCTCAAAGCCCATTTGACCAATTCTTCGCGAGGCCCGCTCGGTAATAACTCTAGTAGCGCGGGCCTCCTTTCCCGCTTCAGTGACAGTCTGCGTCTCTTGTTTGACATACTATAACAACCTCAGAGATTTGTCTGTCCCGAGAACGGTCGAACTAACCAAGCATTCCGTATTTTCGCGAACGACGATGAGATCAACATCAGGCTTTTGACCGGCCTCAGGAGCAACCTATGACAGATGTTTTTGAATAGCATGTCTAATTTGATGGGAAAGCAACATACAGAGACGACAGGTCGAACATTCGCATAAAGATCCAGCTCCTTGCGAAGAGCGACGATAGGTGAAGAGTATCCGGTCACCTTTTTAGATGGAGAGCTGACGGAGCCAAACAGCGCACAGTCACATTCAGACCGGAGAATGCTGATGGGTATGTTAATGAGGATTTGACGGGGGGCTTGACGAGTAAAAATCTCTCACTCCACCGTCTCTTGAGGAAGTGCGACGCCAGTCTTTGTGAAGGTTTCCCACCCAGCAAGCAAGTTAATAAACTCTGGCTTAGGGATATCAGATCCTAAGGCCTCGAGAGCAGACTTTGCAGCCTGTTAAGTTAGGATGAGTATAATTCCGGGATCAAAAGTTGAATTATATATACTGGAATGACTTCACGGCCAATCCCATCTGCAGGAATGAGCCCAATTTTGAGCGACTTGCGCGCGGTGGTCGATAGTGTTCGAAGAGGTGTGCGGAACATGATGGAGGCTCGTGAGTTACCTTGGAGTCGACTTGTCGGCCGACGAAGGAATTTTTGTGATTTAATTACGTAATGAGGAGTGATGCCAACCAGAAATGGAACGCGTTATTTGACATTGTTTGGCATTCGACGCGGTTTTTTGTTGACGCGTTGACGCGATGCCACACCATCAACTTTTGTACCAACATGTTACCAAGCCCGGCTTCCTCTCCACAACAAGTTCTTTACGAACGTACAAACTGCATCAATACACCTGTTCAACAGCGCTTGAACTTTTGCCTTCCTACACCACCTGCGGATAAGCGACACGACAGTACCAGAACAGAACAATCAAGAAAACGTAAACTCAGCCTCTTCTCCGACGATGGGAGGCATAACACGGGCGCACAACGCGACGCCGATAGTGATGTTGAAATGGAGGACGCCAGATATCTGCTTCAAACACGTAGGCGTAATCCACTACAGAGGGTGACGCGTAGTGTGATGTCCATTCCTGGGCGAAAGCGTGAAGACCGTGAGTTGAAAAGGTCTCTTCCACTGTTCCATGCAGCTTATTTGCTCTCGTTAGCTTCCACTCGGGCAATTCTCCAGTCCTTCGTTTCGTCAAATAGATCGGATGTGTACAAGTGCCAATCCATAGACGATAGCGCATACCTGACAACACCATGCGCATGTTCGTACACAAGTGGTATGAAATCATTGTCACATTCAAAGAACGCGACTGAAGTAAGAGTAGATGCCAAAAGGGGTGGAACGCCGACAATGGCAGTTGGAACAGAGCAGGGAACAATTGAAATCCTCAAAACCACTCGAAGAAAAGACTGGGATCCAGGTACTACAGATCGTTCTTCCGCGTCGGAATTATGCTCAATTTCGTAGAACTACCTCGGACGACACTTCAAGCCCACGGGAGTAGCATCTTTGACGTTAAGTGGAATAGCGATGACACCTTACTTGCTACTTGCGGTGGCGACCATTCGACTCGGATCACTTGTGTGGCCAGAGAAACCGTCGTTTATTCTCTTCGTGGGCATACAAGGACTGTCAAGTGTGCCGCGTGGGATCCAAGTAATGGAAATCTTCTCAGCACTGGCGGTCGGGATGGCCAAATATGCTTGTGGGATCTCCGTGTCGCAGGTACCAAAGATAAAGAAGACACCACCATTCTAAGCCCCGTCATATCGATTCCCGGGGCCCATGAGGATTCCCTATCCATAGGAAAGCGTCGAAGCAAGAAGACACCGACGCCAAGAAGTATCACAAGTCTGTTGTATCCCGAAGTGGGGACCTATGGTCTGATTAGCAGTTGTTCCTTCGATGGGTGCGTTGACCTTGTGTTAGCCTGTGTCCTTTGCACTAAACCAGAGCATTCAGCATTGTTAAACACTGGGACCTGAGGCAACCATCAAAAGGGAGAAAATCGACGAAGACAAAACCTCCAACAAACTTGTACTCTTCAGAAATTGATCCGACGACACTGGGTGAATCGTCTCGCGCCCGTGGCATCGTTAGACTGGAGCTTGGTACTGGTCCGACCTTTGGACTTGTATTCGGTCTAGGGGTTGATTCAAAAGTCCATGTCTACGACGCAATGACATTGAATCCTTTACCAATCATCTATTCACATCAAAATATGCAAACGAACTCTTTTCATGCAGGATTAAGCCTGTCACCCTGTGGTCGTTGGCTGGCTACGGGAAGTGAAGCGGGACCATCCAGCACACAGGGAAGTGCTTTTCTCTTCGACGTGGGAACCACAACCACACGGGCAAGTCGTGTGCATCTGCAAGAAGGAGTACAGTTGACGAGTCAACAAGGTGAAGTCGGCGCTATAGACTGGGCAGAAGATGCATTGGCATCGTGTGCCGACGATGGAACCGTACGCGTGTGGAGACCGGACATTGATATTTACCGGGAATGCATGGAGAAACCGGAGGACAGAAGGTGGGATTGGAGTTGGCCGTTATAATAAACATGATGTACATATTTGGTAATACTTGACATACGGATTTCTTAGGATTTCTTACGCCACACCCTCGGAACGGAGGTGCACATATGACGTCATCCGTTCCGAGATTTTTCGTCGAAAACGTATCAAGCCTGTCGGAATGGCTAACTACTCGTCTTTTGCAGTCGTTGGAGCTGGATATGTTGAGTTGCCTATGATCAGAGCACTCCTGCGTCACAAAGTCTCCGTTTTAATCCTATCTCATTCGCCTCGACACGATCTCCCTGAAGGTGTTTCAACGGTGCAGGTCAATTACACAGACATTGCGAGTATCAATCACGCACTCCGAGAACATCGCGTTGAAGTCGTGATATCCACATTAGACGCTGCTGAGAGCCTTTCCCCGCAGAATTGGATTGCCGAAGCCTCCAAAGGGGCCGGGGTCAAACTTTTTTTGCCCTCTGAATTCAGCATGCCGACCGTCGGTGCGACAGTAAACTTCCTCGCTATAAAGGACAAGAGTACAAGTAAATTCCCTTTTAAATGCGTTCATTCGTTTGCCTGACTCGCAAACAGAGTACATTCAATCGCTTGGTATCCCCACATGCAGAATTTATGTGAGATCGAGATAATATCGTCTACTGTCAATAGCTGATAAAACCTAGAGCGGGTTTTTTATGGAAATGATACCTGATCTACTGGGGACGAGATCCAACGGTCAAGTCAATCTCATAAAGAATCTCAAAGGCAACACGCCTGCCTCGTTCACCTCTGTCGAAGACGTCGCAGGTCAGCGAGCTGACTACGTTGTTTTTACTTGATCTTACCAAACTTTCCAGGATTTACAGCTTACGTGCTGACAAACTTCCATCCAGTGCAACTGGAATACATCACATTCAGAATTCAAGGGCAAAGCGCAAGCCTTACCGAAGTTGCTTCACTACTAGGAATGGGCATTGAACATGTCGAAGAAATGCCATCTCACGGGTTTAGCCTTGCCCAGCCTATCCAAGAGTACATGGAGACGGGTGGAGGGTCCACAGGTTGGAACCCAGGAGAAGGAAGGGAAGGCGAGGAAAAGGCGGGAAGTTCGAATCAGTTATGGGAGAGCCATCGATGGAAGAGTGTAAGGGAGGTTCTCCAAAAATGAAGACTCTGCATTGGCCATTTATATAGCATGTCCACTAACGCAAAAGAAAAATTAAGGTAGGGGTGGGTATCATAAAGCACAGGCCAAAATCCCCTGGATTATACAGGGGCCTCATAATTATGGGGCATAAGGGCAAGATACAGTTGCAGTATGGGCGTGGTTCGAGCAAAAATGCGAGATAATGAAAGGGCCCTCATTTCTTTTGAATAGCATTAACTAGCCTGTGAAGTTGAAAAGGTCAATGACGTCTAAGAAAAGTAGACGTCGGCATACCAATCTAATCCTTCCTCTAATCCTTCTCCTTTCGTTGCGCAACTCCCTCGAACACTCCACGGTCTTGTCTTTTCAGCGCCGGCCAGGCCTAGCTGTTCACTGATGACCTCGGGCTTGAGAGCCCCTTCTGAATCCTGTTTATTACAAAATACGAGTAACGGGACTCCTTTGAGCTCTTCTTCCGAAAGCATCGTTAGCAATTCCGACCGTGATGTTGGTAGACGAGGAGTATCGGAAGAGTCGATAACATAAATAATCGCGGACGTATTTGGGAAGTAACAGCGCCAGTACGGTCTGGCACCGAGTATGAATTGTCTGAACAAAAAGTCTCGTATGTGCGCTTACCTTATACTTGACTGTCCTCCTAAGTCCCATACCTGAAACTTGATGTTTTTATACTGCAAAACCATCAGTATACACAGACATTTACCCCAGCTGTCGTACCTACCTGGACAGTTTCGACATTGAAACCAATCGCTGCAATTACATTTCAATTCGAAGATCTTCCTGTATGACAAAGCAAACGTACTTGGTATGGTTGAAACGACTTCTCCAATCTGCACTAAATGAGTATAGGTATGCGTTGGATATGCACTTATCAGACCTGAAGTTGATAAAGTATAGTGGTCTTCGAGTAGCATAAGTTCACCTGAGTTGGCATAGACATACATTACTTACTTTGCCAGCTGAATCCAGCCCAAGCATTAAAATTCGAACGTCTTGATCTTTGCTCCATCGGACCAGCGATGCAAGTGAGGAGAAGAGAGATGATATTGTCAGGCCCATAATTCCAAAGGTCCTCAACGTTGACCTGTGCTGGGTGAGGGAAGAAACTTTGAACTGCTGACAGTGATTCGCGGTGAACTGCCCCAGAGCACGTGAGTTGGCCAAACGTGGCTTCCGATTCCCGATAACCTTTGCCCGAAATTCCAATTTGGCGTAGCAATCAGCTCTCTCGAGTCTCCAGCTCTCTATTCTGGTTTCTTTTCAGCGGCATGGCGACTCCTGAATTATCACGAACAACCTCTCGGCCACCAGTCTCACGGCCTACACCAGGGAATCTCTCTGGTACAGTTTTAGTCCATGATCAGGTCAAATTGAAGTCAAAGGAACGTAGAAAAAAGGATGTTCCAGTTATCACGGAGGATTCAATACCGGACGAGACCTCTCAAAAAGAAAATAAAATTAAAAAGCGGAAACGAGAACCCCAATCGACTGCCGACGAAGACATAGAGGTTGCCCCGGCTTCGGAGAAGAAAACCAAGAAGAAAAAGTTGAGGCTTGCAGCAGAAGCCGAGTCCAACTCTGCTACAGCTCCTGATGATATTGTTCAACACAAGAAACGCAAAAATAAAACTGGTTTTCCTGATCCCAATGAAGATGCATCTCTTCCTGAGCAATCCCAAAAATGTCAGTTAAAAAGACTTTCAGCTCGGGCATGACTTATGACCAGATGCCCCAAAACAATCAGGCCTAGCATACGCTTTTCTTCAGTTCCATCGACCGAAGAAATGGAAATTTAACAAGGCGCGTCAAAACTGGTTGATTCGCAACATCTGGTCGAGCCATTTGGTGAGCCCACGTTTCTCACAAATCTTGTAAATCTCGACAATTTACGAAGCATCCTAGATCCCTGATACACATCTTGCCCTTGTGTACGGCTACCTTGCAAAGGTACAAGGTGGTGTTCGTGAGGTAAGGCAATTGCACATCCTTCCAGCCATATACTCATCAGTAACTCCCAGAGTTTGCTCCTGTCATGCCGAACAGCCTTGGACAAATCCAACGTTGAGGAACCCTCGAATGACAAGGCTGCCTCGACGGACACGACGGCAGTATCAACAGCCGCACCAGAAGCAGCTATCGAAAATGCCAAAGAAACTCGTGCTCGAGCCCTCATGGATATATTGGAATCGTCACCGGCGACTACTTCATAGACATCCAAGCCTTCATACACAACTCATGTACCTCGTTATCGTGTTCAAGGAACAACGCATGGTATCTCATTTTTGTCAAATTGTATGTAAGTGAATGGCAGTCACGGGAAAATACACTACAGCAGTTAGATACACGAAGAAAAAAGAACAGGGAAAAGCTAGGATAAGATGGATGTATACATTACAACTGAATGCATAGACTTTTCGCACCAAAGAACTCAATCGCGGCTTCGACTTCGTGAGCTTCGTGAAGAGCGCGTGCTCACACTCATGGAGGAACCGGTAGATGCGGATCTAGCTCTTCCGTTACGTGCTACGGGACTAGCAGACCTTGGTCGCCCGCGCTCGCCACCGTCTCTTTGTCGCTTAGATGGAGGGGAATGATGGCGAGAAGGAGACCTTGATCTTGACAAAGACCGGCCACCACGACGGTACTGGGGAGGAGTGGGAGAGCGTTCTCGGCCTCGACGGGTAGGAGAGGGCGAAGGTGATTGTTGGTGCCTAGGAGGGCTAGCAGATCGACGATGCATAGTACGAGGGGGAGGAGACCTTGAGCGAGACGGAGAACGAGATTCGTGACGTCGACGGTTGCGGGGCGGTGGGGATGGAGTTGGAGACGAACGGCCTCTGATACGATCTCGAGAATCTGGCCCGTCGCGACGACGTGGAGGGCTTCGACTTCTGCTGCGGCGACGGTCGCCTGATTGGTGTGGGACACGTCTCCTTTCATCTCTCGTGTCCCTCTGATCTCGTTCCATCCTCGAAACAGGCAGCGCAGGTGGAGGCATTTCATCTCTTCGCCTCGAACCATTTTCCTCCCTCTCCTTTCGAAGACGGTCTTCCTCCCTACGCCTAAGGCGATCTCGTTCTCTCTTTTCTGCCTCCCATTTTTCTTTCTGCTCTTGATAACGGGCACGTTCTGCCTCTTTCTCTTTCTCACGAACTTCCCTCTCAGCCATCTTGCGCATTTTGATTTCTTCTTGTTTTTCTCTGTCAAAAGCCTCTCCTTCCTGATAGTCGGAGCGTGTCCCAAGGGCACGAGCCATTTTGCTCAACTCGGCCTTTTTGGCTACAGCCAAGCCATGTGTGTCAGATGGCTTGAGCTTCTTAGCGTTCGTCGCAAGTGCAGCAAGGTTTTTATGGAGCTCAGCACGAAGAGATCCAACCTGTTGCTCTATTTCATCTTCATCGAGACTGCTTTTGATATTAGTGGGGAAGAGATGACCATAAAAATAAACGCACCCTTTGTCTTCAAGTTCCAGTTGCAGCTCGAGGCATTTTACTTCAACTTTCCGCTTTTCCTCGTGCTCCAAGATAGATTGGTCGGGCTCCCTGTGCTTTACTGGCGCAGCATCCCAAGCACTAGCTCGATCCTGCGAACGGTCGTGTGTACGCAGGGCGGACAGATTCCGAACAACATAACCGTTTGTTCCGCTAAGCTAAGAGTGAATATGATTCCAAGCTGAAATAGACAAACTTTCACACCTTCCGCGAGGAGTAGTGAGCCCAATACCGTTGTACATGACTGCAGGTTCAAGATGTGTTTTTGTAATTGCTGGCGTGGAAAAAGTCTGTAATAGCACGTGATAGAGAAGCTTAGTCATATTAATAACGTGTGATGACAACGCGGCACGGCAATGTCTGATGCCGATGATTTACTTAAGATGGTATGGAAATGTCAACTCGATATTCGTTAATTTCAACTCTTTCCCCTAAACCACCACGACGTCTAGAACAATTCCACTCCTTCGCAGAGTTCCCTCTGTAATGGACACTCCGGTACTCAATCTTTTACCTCCTTCACGCGAGATTCCTGCAGCATTTGCTGCAAGTGTGCGCAGTTGGTGCGTGTTTCTGAGTTGGACCCAATTTTACAGCTCACAGCGTGCAGGTGGTCAGTCGGGGAGAAACAGAGCGCCATAAGTGAGGAGCGTCTACTAAGGTATGAGGTGCAACAAACCCTTCTTTTTGTCATTGCTCAGCAAGGTTTTATTTTAACAGACGACTACCGTTCTATCAGCCTGAAGGATCCACCTCGACTCCGAACCATACATCGCCTGTCGTTGCTCACAGTTCACGAATAAACCTTTCCTCTCCGAAGCAATTTATCAACACCTTTTCAATTGCTTCGACCTCCCCTTCCCCGAATGCACCACCTCCTGCCATTTTATTGCACGGTTATGGAGCTGGCCTGGGCTTTTTTTATCAGAATTTTCCTGCTCTCGCTCGATGGGCAGGGGATCGCCAAACTTCCGTGTATGCCCTTGATTGGCTGGGAATGGGTCGATCCGCCCGTATACCGTTCTCCGTCAAGGCTAAACGTGATGATATACCGGGACGCGTTGCTGAAGCGGAGTCTTTCTTCGTGGATTCACTGGAGGAGTGGCGACAGAAAATGGGTCTCGATAAAGTAACCCTCATTGGTCATTCTCTTGGAGCCTACTTCAGCACTGCCTACGCTCTCAAGTACCCTACAAAAGTGAACAAGCTCATTCTACTTTCTCCAGCTGGTGTGCCCCGCGATCCTAATTACACCATGCCGTCAAGGGAAGTGACCGACACAGGGGATACCGCTTCCTCTGGGTCTGCTGAACCAGCAACCAAGGTCAAGGTAGACGAGATTAGAGCGGCGCAGAAGGCTGCGAAGAAGGAAGAAAGCAGAACGCGAAGGCTGTTTACATATCTATGGGAAGAAGGTTGGAGTCCTTTCCAGGTCGTTCGGTCGACCTTCGTGTGGGGACCCATGCTCATCGGCAAAGTAAGTCAGCACATGTTGGTATGTCTGCGAATGCTAACGAACGATGCTCAGTACTCTAGCCGAAGATTCACGGGCCTTTCTGAAGAGGATACCCGCGATATGCACGATTATATTATGAATATCACTCTTGCCAAAGGTTCAGGCGAGTACTGTATTTGTATGTTTCGTCGATCTTTGCCTTCCTGCTATCACACTAATTCTTCACAACAGCACACGTTCTTGCACCTGGCGCACATGCTCGCATGCCACTCGTTGACCGTATCTCTGAACTCAAGATTCCCGTAACCTTTGTCTGTACGTCGTACTCTCATTCGCTGCTGTCTGTACAATCCTCATGGTTTTTTTAGATGGTGATCACGATTGGATGGATCCAGAGGGTGGCAGGCAATCCGTGGAGAATTTACGGAAAGCTGGCAATGGCCAAGGGAGGATGTATATCGTCAGCAATGCAGGACATCATGGTGTGTGCTCTTTTGGTTGACCGTGCCGTCGCTCATTCCCCACGATCACAGTTTACCTTGACAATGTCAAGGCTGTCAATGATCTCCTCCTCAAGGAACTTGACCGTCAATAATATCTTGGACTTGCACGCATATGGCTTGAACCTGCAAGGCTTGACATACTAACTCATATCATACACTTTATTTAACCATACCTCCGACCTGTTCTTAGACTAATGTAGATTATACACATGTTGTATGTACAAGGTAGATTTTGACTTGCAAATAGACAAGAAATGGCCGGTACCCATGACGAACCATGTTCATCATCAATTTCCAGCTACACGTTTCTTTCGGGATATCTGGCCAAAATGAGTTGAAACTTGAAGCTCATCCCAACAGGAGCAATTCAACATACCTTGCCCTGATTCTTGCGGCAAGATCCTCCTCGTAAATTTGGTCAGGTCCAAGCTGGTTTCCCAAAGTTAACCACCTGCAACAATATGTCAGTCCGTGATGATGATGATATCGAGTACAGCACGCACCCAGGGCGTGTATTATGTTTCCTACCGAAAACCTCGATTTTCCTACCTCCAGGACACATTCGTTCAATGAGGCCATAAACCTCATCCGGCTTTCGACTTGTTTCTCTGACCTCTGATACGATGACGTCCGTATCTAAACCTCTATTGACCCACGAAGGAAATTTGAGAGCACCAGATTCATCAGTAACGGTCTTGACGCCCACGAGCATGTGTTCCTTGGTATGATTCAGCCAGTGTCCTGTTCTCCCTGTTCTTATGACTCTTTGCAGCTATATCCATTTCAATGAGAATTTGATTAACAACTCTGCGGCATTCAATGAGGGACGAACCTGGTTTGTTTTCACCCATACAACCTCGTCGACACGGGTATAGCCCCAAACGCGCATGCATTCACGACCAACCTCCATTGCACGACCTGTGACCCAGAGGAAAAGGAGACCTTCGTCTTGTAACGTGGGTATGGGCATTGCGCGCATTTCATCATCCGTCATAGTACCATACGGCAACTACGTGAAGCTCTCCTAAGACAACGAAAAAGAAAAGAAGTGGTATGACGAACGCTCATATGAATATCCCATGGAGGATCAGCCATGATAACATGAAACTTTCCCAAAACTGAGTAATCGAAACGTCGTAGATCGCAGTTTATCCATTGAGGAGGTAGCTACAAAGGTGGGCAAACTGTTGTTCAAAAAAGTGCAATAGCTTACCATTGGCATAGCTTTACCCAGCGGGCCATGTCCGATTCCAAGCTTGAAGACCTTCTTCTTGACAACCTCCTTGTCGCGGAGAGCATCTCCATCCCCTTCGTCCCAATCAACCTCATAGTGAAGATAGCGACATGGAGCCTTCTCCTTTCCTCTTCCACCGGCACCCAAGCCTGAAGGTAGGGATACTGGTCCTCTAGTATTTGGGGGTAGTTGACCATGAGCGTGCGAGGCTCCGGGAAATGGGGGTATCGAGGGTGACTGGGAATAAGTTGGTTCTGAGTAACATGTGTTGAGATAGGAACAGTGACCAAGAGTGGCATCCGTGTGAGGGCGGATGAGAGCTCGGAAATGAACTCGGTCACAAACAACTGGAGCAGGGGAGGACCCTATGCTTTGTCGCCGAGCTTTTGCGCAGTCGTCTTTCGTTATATGGCTGCAAATGGGTTCGAATCTGTGGTCCGAAGACTGGAACTTGGATGAAAATGGATGAAGGGCCATGAGTAGTTAGTGGAGAACTTATAACTTACTTGTTCGGCAAGTAGCCTACCTCTCGCCGTACCATGCTGTAAAATAGCATAGGCCTCCCTCATTTCGCCACTCAAACTCGCTAATGTAGAGGTTGCTTGGGGGGACAACTCCTCATACATTTCCTCGACCTCTTCTTCTCCCGCAGCCGAGTCTGCGTCTTCGTCAATCACGCGTTTCCTCTTTCGAGACGACGACGTTGGATCTCCTGTTGACTTTGTAGGAATGGTAGGAGAAGTGCCGTTGGGATGAAATGCGATGTCCTGGATAGTGAGCAGGCCATTCTCCCGCGAAAGCGAAATAGAGCCTTCTTCCCATGTTGTTGAAAGTTCTTCGATAAGCCTTTCAAATCGAGACTGGTCGCTGAGTTTAAATCGAATATTGGGTGATGAGGGGTTGGCAAAAAGACCAGATGGTACTTTTGTTGCAACAATGTGGGCCAATAGTTTCATTGCCGACATTGGGAACATGAGTGACTCTGCATTGATGAGAGAAGACAATGCAGTGACAGCCAGAAGTTTGAGCTCATCGTCGGACATGTTACTGAAGGCGTATTGGTGTTGTGACGTTGACGGTGACCGCTGGTCTCTGCTACGCGATCGTATCTTCGACGACTGCAGCGACGACGGAACAATTAAGAGGGCTTACATAAGTCGCCACAGAGCTTTCAATTTTGACTCCGAGTCGCTTCCCGATTGATCGTGGGCGTGTGCCACACGCTTCACGCCTCACCCAGTCTCTAACACCCTTCTTCTGTTACTTCTTACTTCCACAAAGTATGCATAACTTCAATATCTTTCTTCTAATCATTGACCTGACTGTTTAGCATGTCGAGCGCCTCAAGCTCGAACCACGGAAACATGCCTCCGCGCCATGGAAAGAAGCTTGTCGAGGCTATGGACGATGGATTCAAACATAATCAACACGCTCTCGATGCATTGAACAAGGAAGAGTATCCGTCTGAACGCGATACTGTACCTGGACCTTCCCAAGGCCCAGCCGCGCCAGTCTACACGGATTCCATGTCTGCGCCGCCGCAGTCTTCGAGGAAACCCCAGACCTACGGTGTGAGTCAATGGGTCCTATCCCTCGCATACCCGCTTATAAACTCGTCAATTCCATAGTTTCCACTTACCTCGGTCGCGGTCTTCCCACCACAGCCTTGCGATCGTTGCGTGCGCTCTAAGAAAATCTGTCGAGGAGTTGCCGGCGCTCGATGCGAATATTGCAAATCTTTGCACCAGAAATGTTCCAATAGTACAGGCCCACCCCGCGGTAGACATGCTGGCGAGTTTTTCTCTCCCTATCCTCCAAGTTCTACACGAGGCTAACCTATATCCGTTTGTGTCCATGACAGCTGCCCGCCAAATTCTTGGCCCGCCTGGCGCTGATAACAGTCATGCCACAACAAGCGATCCCGCGCGCGCTAAACGCAAACCCTCGGCAAAGGCCATCGATGCCGTTGCTGTGGAAGGCAGTAAGGACGAGCCGAGTGGATCGGCGCCTAAGAGGAGACGACTTTCAGACGACGCTCGGACTAACGCCCTTGATGAGCTTGCTGAACTAGAAGGCGCAGTAAAGAAGCTTCAAACTTCAGTTGCCAAAGACTTGAAACACATTGCGCATTTGGTCGCATCCTTGTCAGCTCAATTGAACGAGGCGGACTGATTTACAAATTGCTCTCTTGCTATCATCGTGCTTTCGGATGTGTGTATTGATATTTCTTGTATCTCTGACTTGTATACTTTTGCTGGATAAACAGTTAAACGGTTCATTTTTTCTTCCGTCGATTTAAGCGCGCATGTATGTCATACACGTGACTGAGGTGATGCAGATCGCACCAACGCGTGCTCTTTTAATAGTGGCGCTCTGTATCCAACACGGGTAGAACTGCTTTTAACGATGGCCCCAAATCCTTTTGCTCTGGTAGCTCCCGCATCGCGTGGTCTTTCCCTTGCATTGACACGAAATCTCTTACAAACAACGTCCTTGCCTGTGTACGCCACCCATCGCTCTGACTCTGAGGTCGTCATCAGGGACCGCATCCTCGAAGGTCTTGACGTCGACCCCAAACGTTTGATCTTACTTCCTCTTGAACTCACCTCAGATCAAAGTATTTCAACAGCTGCCGACAATCTTGCACATCATCTTGCACCAGATTCCTATATCCATACCGCATTTTTCACCGGAGGTATCTTGTACCCGGAGAAACAGCCTGCAGATCTCGATTTTGAAAAAATCAAACAGTCATTCCAAATCAACGTCATATCCCATCTCCTTTGCATCAAACATTTCTCGCGTTTCCTTCCCACCGGCGCACAAAAGCCCAAACTTCAGACTCCTGCTAAATGGGTACATGTCACTGCTCGGGTAGGATCTATTGGAGACAATGCACGTGGGGGATGGTATTCCTACCGCTCTTCTAAGGCAGCGCTCAATCAAGTCATCAAAACCTTCGATCTTCAGTTGCAGATGAACAAAAGTCAGGCTATATGCGTCGGAGTGCACCCAGGAACAGTCAAAACGGCTCTGAGTAAGAGCTTCTGGGAATCATCAGCCAAGAGGGAGTTGTTTGAACCCGACGCTGCTGCAGATAACCTCGTCAGCGTCGTTAACGCATTACAACTTGAGCAGAGAGGCATGGTTTGGGACTGGGCAGGCAAGGAAGTACCATGGTAGGCATGCCTAGAGCACCAGAAGCAGATTGGTAACAACTATCTTAGCTTCGGTGACACGAGTAGAATTAAAATATGTACTTATAACAGGAGGTATCAAAGTTTATTCACTGGATGTATCATGATGATCGGTCACCACCCGACCCTGCTTCTCCAACTCTGCGTTGGTTAAGGTGCTCTCTGTACCGACCTGTGGAGGAGCGGCAAATTGAATACGAGACGCCTGAATGGCATCCGTCTTGTATGAATCCTGACTTCCCCTAACTATGACTCGAAGGATGATCAGTGAGGGAGTGAAGCACTAATATAAAAAGTCAAAGCGTTGATGGAAGTAATTTCGAACAAAACGTATCACATACTTCGACTTGGACTAGAAGTGGTACAAAGAGGTTTTGCGCTGTATTGCTGCCTCCGAACAAGGCCAAAAGCACGATGGACAGGATTGTAAAAGGCAGCGCTGCCTCGACGACCAGAGACGCGATCATTCCATAAGGTTTTGCGTATTCTGCACCAAGGGTAGCTTTGACACTCCGACGCATCATTAGTAGGCGCGTGGCAATCATCGTAGAGAGCACAATATTAATGCTCATAAGGACCAGCCATACCGGGAAGGACAGGTTTATTGTCTTTGCGAAAGTGGGGTCTGCTATTTGAATAACAGTCAAAATCGATAGGACTGGCGTTCGATCTCAATCAACGGTCTAAGTTCTGGGATAGGTGCTAGATCCACTCACTGACACAAGCGATGTAAAACATGGTAGGTGGAAGTATGATGTACCAGACAAAATTCCACAACACCATGACACGATACAACTGCTATAAATTAAACGTCTTTTCGAGATATGCAGATGCTAACAAACGCACAAGAATTCCATCGGCCAAAAACGAGCCCAAGATGGATGCAGTGTTGCCCACAGTAAGAATTGGCCGGGATTGCTGCTCCATCAAAAAGTTATATGGGCCGCCTGGGTAGTCGCGGTCGTCAATCCAGGCCATCTGATTGAATCTTATACTACAAGCTAGATTGACCGTCGCAGTTGCCGTGAGCAAAAAGAGAAACAATAGCCAAAATATTCTTTTCCTCGCAGACGTGGGCCATCTGAAGACATGATAGCTAGCAATAAAAAACACGGTGATTTGTGCACCTGTTGGTTCCCCAAACGGTTAGCCGCATAAGGACGAGGAGGGGGTCAAATCACTTGCCATAACACATCGAAGCGATATGCGTCGAGATATAGTTTGACTGTTCAAACCAAAGTTCCGTGTGAGGCTCGCCAGCAGGAGCATAAGATGTCAATAAAGTCATCGTGTTTGGGGGCCGATCGGAAAACCGACTCCTACGTTGCTCGTTATAGCGAAGTGTTAAGTATGCAGTCCAAATTTTTCTTCCTCTTTACCACAAGTCTGTTGGTGCAGAAGAGAGATTTTTCAGTGTGTTGCCAACCCAAACAGACCCTATATCAACCTATATCAATGGAAATTACGGCACAGTCGAACTGTGAGAAGAGTTTCTCGGGTCCACCTAAGAATACCAAGATGTAGTAATGGGAAACAGACAAGGACCTTTATCGACGGATCGACAACGTGGGAAGCAAAGGTCACGAACGGTAATAGCGCCCCAGAGTGTTCGGCAGACAGAAACTTGGGTAGGACTTGCAACTGTCAGACGGGCCATTGGGGTACTACTGGCACAGCATTCATAGGCTTGCAGTTGGTCATACGTTTTGCTATAAAGATGACTGTGTTGGTTGAACATGCCATTCCCGGCTATCCCCAGCAGCCTGCATCATCCACCTGATCGAAACTCGTGTTTTCCGTTTGTCCATGTTGGAGTCCTCTGGAGTGCGAATCGAGGGAACATTGGAAGGCGGAACTCTTATCAAGCGTGGTCCCTCTGCCTATTCGCCTGCACAAGCCGCAAAATGGCTCGTAGGCATCGAATTCCCGAACACTATCTCTGAGGACGACATCGCGCACAATCGCTTTCCAGCGACGTTGGAAAATCTCATCTTGATCAATCGCCTTTTCCTAGTAGCTGTGCCCTACGAAAATGTTATGATGCACTAGTGAGATTTTCGCATGGATGCCATTTCTGGGTGTATTAATCTTTCATTGCATGATAGCTCGGCTGATCATTCCATGGATATCAGTACAGAAGGGCTTTACCGGAGAATAGCGATTGACCGTCAAGGTTCCTACTGTTTCGGCCTAAACATCTTTTTCTTTAATATGCTTTGCAGATTAGGTTTCCGGTATGTGTTCATCGCAGCATTTGCGACATCCTCTAATAGGATGATCAAATCCAACCAGGGCCTATACAGGTTGTGGGAGGGTTAATGTTGCGAAAGAGGCCCACGACGTACCGATATATACGGGACTTAGCCACATGATCATCTTTGTGCAGCCAGGGGATGACAGCAAAGTAACCTACCTTGTAGATGTAGGATGCGGTGGGTCAGGTCCATCTCGTCCTCTTCTCCTGTCGGCGTCAAACGAAAACATTGCGATGGGTACAACACCAACGGAAAGACACAAGTTGACACGCGGCGCTCATCCTGATTCAAGAATAAGTGAGTCAATTGATTGTCACCTTAATGAGAGCAAATTTACTCAACGATCTTGATCAAGCTTCAAACGCATCTGAGTGGCAATTGAATGTAATCCATCTCAAAGGTGGTCCAGATACAACCTCCCCTTGGAGAGTGGTCTATGCATTTTCCGAAATGGAATGCTTTCCGACAGATTATGAGAACGCAAATTTCGCCGTTTATGGTAGGCCAGGCGGATTTTTCTGGGACAACGTTATCGCCTCAAAGCATTTCTGGCTCAATGAACAGGAGTCTTATATGACCCAGGAAGAACCCAACAGCACCATCGAAACCAGACATTTGGGTAGATTTGGTATGGAAGGCGCTGTGATTCGGAAACACGTGGGAAACCAAACAGAAATCGTTAAGACCGCCACTACGGAAGTGGAAAGGATAGAGGCATTGCGAGAGTTTTTCGGCATTCAAATTGCGTCAGAAGACCTGAAGCATATCCATGGTAGAGTAGCAGCTTTGAAGTGAAACCTCCAAAGGCCACGAGGGTTTGGAGAATTCAAATAATCAGATGTGCTTATCACTTGTAATGGTACATGATTTCAGATCGTGAATGTCATCTCATGAGGTGTATGGGCTGGAGTGACACGGACTGTGCTTTGATTAGAAGTGAAGGTTCGATAGGGCATGGTGACTGACTTTGTCAAGCACAGCACGAAAACTTGCTTTAGGGAAATTGGCTTTGAACAGTTATGATAACAACATTAAGATCATACTCTTACATGATACAACCGTAAGTAATGCGGTCCCAGTGACCGTGAGGGTAGCCCAAAGTTAAACCCGCATCCGTCGCGGGCGAGCTGAATATTGCGTTCGTGATTTTGCAATTATCATAGACCCTTCGGACTCACCCACCACATCGTTGCCCGCCAACTCACTTCCTAGGCGTAGCCCCTCTCCTAGGTGTACCTGGGGCTTTCCTCGGAGTCGCTGGTACTTCCGTAATTCTTCTGTCTCCGCCCGCAATCCCACCCTCTCCCACTCTCTGAACCTCTCTTACTGCTCTTCGCGCGGCGTCACCAACCTGTGCTGGCGGCCGCGCAGCATCAACTCTTGCCAATGCACGCAACAACATGAGAGCTTCATCAGCTTCGTTTGTCTCTTTCCCAGTTGGTTGCTTGCTGCTTTCTCCCGTGACAACATACCGCTCCAGCACCCCGGGTTCCGAAGACGGGGCTGAATTGCGGACATCGAGGGCTCTGGCAAGGATGGCAAACCTCTGATCCAGAGCGAGCTGCGCAACCTCAGTGGTTTGCCTTGCCTGACTGGCCATGACATACAAGTGGTCCAATTTAAATTGCACGTCCTTCATACGCTCCTGTAGGCCTCTGTCCTCCTCTTCATCCCTCTCCAAGTCTTTTATATAGACTGCGTCGTCGGCACTATCTGTTTCCACTCCCATGTCAACGTCTACGCGAATATCAAAGCGTGTACTCGAGGCTGGTTTCAATGGTCGTGAATCAGGATCTAAGCCTTTCTGGGAACTCGGCCCTGGCTCTGGTTCTGCATGGCCAACTGCTTGTCCCGATGACGATGGTGTGGGATCCAGACCTTTGCGTCGGGCTCGAGAAGACTTGGCAAGGACCTGCTTCGCTATTCGCATTCCAGCCTGGAAAGAGGTCGGAAGTTCTCGCTCGCTCGGTTCCAAACTCCGTTGTTTTCCTTTGGCTTTCGCGGATGGTGTGGTTGTACTTGATGACGAGCCTGGTGTCGGTGATGAGGTGAGAGGAGAGAGGCCAAATTCTGCGCGGCGTTTCTCGAGACTTGCGTGGCTTCGACGTGCATAAGCGTCATAGGCATAACCCGTTTTCTTCCATGCTTCTTCCTCTTCTGTCGCCCTAGGTTGATAGGCCTAAGCTACAACTATGAATGGTCAGAAGAATGGCGCACCTCTGAATGTGTCGACCATACACCCCCTCCCAGGTCCGATTTGTCACATTCTGCCTGTTCTCGGCCAATTTCCCCAATGGCTCCGCGACCTGGTCAGACGCACCAAAAAGACTGAGATCAACACGGCGCTCAGCGAGTCTGCGAATGATGCCTTCTTGTGTCGCCTTGAGTACTGCATGGGCTGAGGTTGATAAACTTGATAGGGGAGGCAATGATGAGGTTGGGTCGGATGGGGAAGGAGGGGAAAAAGATGCACGCGCAGAACACCAAATGAGGAGCTGACGGACACGGTCGGAATCCGGGAGGTCTGAGTCGATATGTTTGTAGAATGAACTATCAGAGACCGAATTGTGCGGTTGGGCTGATACAAAGTCAGAAAGGAATAAATTGTTCGACTCAACCAGCACTCACTGATAATGCCAGTTGTCTGGAATGCACTGCTTATCCTCTTGCCCCTGCCCCCCACTGAACTCTTTCTCCGATGTGAACCTGGCGCACTCTCTCCAGGTTTACGCTGCGGCGTCACAGGGTCCATCACCATGTCTGCATCGTCATCCAACCTACTCCCACTGCCAGACGCAATTGCAGCCATAGCACCCGCCCGTAATCTTTTATTCCTCTGAATTTGGGGCGTTTCATCGTCCTCGCCAGGGAGCGGCTTTGACACGTCGACAACTTTTTCCCTTCTCTTGGCATGTCCGTTACTCGTAGGTTTCGATGCTGAAAACTGGACTTTGGAAGTCGCCGACGAACTTGAGGAAGGGATCTGTGTAGGCCCTCGAGATGCTCGACGAAGATCTGCAGCTTCAGATTCCATTTGCCTTGCGGCTACGTCAAGTGCCGGGTCTGCATCGGGGGTATCATAACGCGTGAATGGGGTAGGTTGCGAGGAAGGAAGTAATGATGATGATGAGGTATTAGATGGAGGTTTCGACGTGTTTGTAGGTAGTTGGGATTGCAGTGAAGGCTGTAAAGATTTAAACTTCTTCGTTGGTGGTGCGGTAGTTGTTGGTGTGGGCGCAGATGAAGATGGAGGGTTTTGAATACGGACAATTCGAAGGCCGCCGGGCTGTTCTTCAGCGTTTGCGACTATTATAAACGTGTCAAAAGATAGGATTATTAGAAATAAGGATGAATACGTGCGTTTTCTCTTGGCCGACGCGCCAGATTTTACCTGTAACTAAGAATTAAGCATTCTACATACAGAAATGCAACACACCTCGCGTTTCGCCTTCTTAACCCCGTTCAATAGAGGATTGGTGGTCGTAGTCATCTTGACGTCGTCTGCAGCCTTGCGTTTCGTGCTGCCTGGAAGCATTAGAAGACGGAATAAAGCGTCAATCTAATACCAGATTGCCCGCTTGTGGTAGTCAGAAACAAACCTGATAAACGGTTACCAAACATCACCAAACAAATCAACGCGTCTTTTCTCACGCGTTTCGTTGTTGAATGCTCCCAGGGAATGCAGCAAAGCAACAAAGTCCGGACTATGCAAAGACCAGCTGCATCCGTGCTGTTTTGTCTTTCTATTCGACGCATTCAATGGACTGAACACTTTGATGATGTCGGAACGGTGTCTCAATGAGACAACTCAAGATCTGGATTTGAAAGGTTCGAACCGGGTTTGTTTGGGGTTTGTCAAATTCAAGAGAAAATTATGTAAAAAGCGCATATCAAAAAAACACATCTTCAGTTGAACACAGCAACCCTACATCAAGACTACAAACATCAAATACACATAACAAAAGCAAGGTGGTATCAATAACTAAATTCAAACGGACGGAAGGCGCAAAAACTAAGCAGAGGCAGCCGCAGGGAGGGAAGGGGGTACCTGCACTTCCTCAGATGCAGGACGCGCCCCGGAAAAACCGGTCTGCAACTTTAACCCTGCAATGTTTGCATGCTTGCGCCCAACCATGGGTTCCTCAACAGGGCCCAAAAGTTTGTTGAATCTAGCCCGAGCCTTTGCAACTCCGATCGGGTCAACAACTGCCTTATCACCACTCCTAAGGGTCTTCGGCGCCGTGTCATCGAGGAGGCCAACTTGTTCATCAGTCCAGATAGGGTCAACGGTATCAGGGCGGCCAGGAATTCCAACACCTGCACGACCACCGAGAGTCTTCCAATCCACTGTGCGATTGATCTTGAGCTCTGTAAAGATCTTGTCCACAGCATCAACGAGTTTCGTCATTTGTTCAAGAGTGTGACGGGGGGTAACTGTGATTCGGAGACGTTCTTCACCAACGGCGACAGTGGGATAGTTGATAGACTGAACGTAGATGTTGTGCTCAGTCAAAAGCTTGTCAGAGGCAGCCTTTGCGAGGGCAGCGTCACCGACAAGTACGGGAACGATGTGTGAGGGACCAGGGCTGTGGACACAGAGATGAGAATGAGACGGAAGTGAAAAAAATTAGGGTGTGTACATACACAACGGGGATGTCGAGTTCGGCAAAACGGCGCTTGACTTCACGAACATTGATCTGCTTGAGTTGTCGGTCACCAACGTATGCCTTTTGGTACGCCACACTTGCGCGCGCACCAGCGACTACAGCGGGTGGAAGAGATGTTGTGAAGATGAAACCTGGCGCGTAGGAACGAATCATGTCAACGAAGTCATCGGAACCTGCAATGTAACCTCCAACAGCGCCATACGCCTTGCCCAGAGTACCTATGGAAAAATTATTAAGTTCTATTTTGATTGATGGAAAAATACATTACCCACCAGTGATGATGTCAATGCGGTCCATAACGGAACCCGGAATCGCACGGGGACTTTCTCCCGCAGCCTTGTGAGCATCGTAGTCCAGATGTTCAGCAACACCAGCACCACGGGGTCCATACAATCCGACAGCGTGTACCTTTTGAAATCGCTTAGGAAAAATATGCCCAGTACAGGTGATCAACATACCTCATCCAGGAAGGTCAATGCTCCGTATTTATCCGCCAAGTCACAAATTTCCTTAATTGGCCCGATACTGCCGCACATTGAATAGACACTTTCAAATGCGATGACCTTTGGGGTGGACTTCGGGTATTCCTTCAGTTTGTTCTCTAGATCGTTGAGGTCGTTGTGCTTGAAGATGACGCGTTTAGCAGGGGAATGTCGCATGCCTTGGATCATAGAAGCGTGGTTCATAGAGTCGGAGAAGAAGACGCAGCCGGGAAGTTTAGTGCCAAGAGTCGAAAGTGTAGCATCGTTAGCCACATAACAGGAAGAAAAGACCAATGCCGCAGGCTTGCGATGAAGAGCTGCAACCTCTTGTTCGAGGCCTAGATGCATAGCGCCATTACCTGCGATGTTACGAGTACCTCCAGCACCATGACCATATTTGTCGAGAGTGCGGCTGATAAGGAAATGAATAAGCAAGTCATGATTAAACAGGACGAGAAGATACGTACTGCATGGTCTCGAGGACAACAGGATTGTTGCCCATGCCGAGGTAATCATTGGCGCACCAGACTTCGACTTCGTCCTTAACCTCGCCAGTGTGAGCGACGGGGAACTTGGCTGCAAGGCGATTGATGTTGTTAAAATAGCGATATGACGCATCCTTGTGCTTCTTGTCAAGCTCATTGACATAAAAAGCTTCGTAGTCAAAACCACCGGGGGTCGCTACCTTGGGTTTGGCAGTAGGAACCGGTGCAGCCTTGTGGTGGAAAGGACAACCTGCAGCAGGTGTAGAAGAAGAGTCAACCTTGAGCTTTTTAGCAGCTTCATGCCTTGCTTTAAGCTTAGCTGCAGCGGCTAGATCCTCAGCCATGCGGGCCGCGGCTCTGGCAGCGGAAGCGTGAGGACACATTTCAATGGTTGCGCCGGCAGGAGGAAATACACCCTGCTCTTTATGAATCTTGTCAACATCTGCCTTGGTAGCTGCAACGCTTGCATAGCCTGCTACCATTTCCTTGGAACGAGCTGTGAGAGCTGGACCCATGACTGGACATTTAGTTGCACGCTCGGTGAGCCCGGTAAGAGACGGGAAGCGGGAAGAAGATGTTGTAGACATATTGCGAAGAGTAGAGACTGCAGTGCGACCAAGGAAAGGACATGCCGCTTTGAAGCGAGTCAGCGACGAAAGCTTGTCCATTGTGATGGAGGAGGATAGAATATTCGTTGGCAGAGATTTTTTGAGCGTTTTTATTACTTTTTCCATCAACCAATCATATTGCTTGGATTTATATCAGGTGATTTCTATCCGGTCCGATCAAAGTGCACCAAGGCAACTCTCTAGAACATCAACTGCTAAATCCACCTCCTCCTTCCCCACATTCAAGCTGGGAACTAAACGCACTGCATCCTTGCCCGCAGTCAATACAAACACTCCCCTTTCCCGTGCCATTGAAACAACTCGACCAGGATCTTCCTCGTTTTTGAATCCAAGCCCACGGATCAGGCCACGGCCTCGGATATTTGCCTGCAGAATGTTCGGGAACCAGGTCGGCAGCCGCTCAAGACGTCCCGTCAAGTATTTACTCGTCTCTCCAATTTGAATGATGGAACTCCGAGCGGACAATCTCTCCAGAACATGAGACCCAACAGCACATGCTAAAGGCGATCCTCCGAATGTAGTACCATGAGTTCCTGTACAGATCAAATCAGACGAATTCTGTTATGCTTTCAAAAATCCATTACCAGCAGTCATCGTGTTAGAAACTGCATCTTTAATGAGCACCGCTCCGATGGGGTATCCATTTGCGAGTGGTTTGGCCATCGTGACAATATCAGGATGGCAATCGAGCGGGTAAGCGGAATGTGCCCAAAGTGTTCCCGTCCTGAACAAACCACACTACACCCGCATCATAAGCTTGAAGCTGGTCATCGAAGGAACGGGATACTCTCACCTGGATCTCATCATAGATCAAAACAGCTCCCACCTCATCACAACGCTTACGCAGAGCTTGGAGGTAATCCACATTTACAACATTAATACCTCCTTCACCTTGAATGGGTTCGACAATCACCGCACAAGTGTCCTCTCCCACCAAAGTTTGAAGGCCGTCGAAATCGTTGAGCTGGCCCACATCCACTCCGGGCAGCAATGGAGCGAATGGAGTTTGATACTTGGGGTTTGTTGTTACGCTCAAAGCACCCATGCTACGACCATGGAATGATCCCTCGAAACAAGCTATCCGTGTTTTAGTGCACTCAGGTGAGTCCCACTTGCGTCCAGAAGCAGCAGCAGCCCATCTCTCCTTCCCAACCTTCCGCGCAACTTTGAGGGCTCCTTCATTGGCCTCCGTGCCAGAATTGGAGAAGAAAACCTTGGCGCCCAAGTCTGAGCCTTCCGATCCAGCGGAAAATCCCAAGCCACCTTCGGTCTTCGTACCCGAAATAAGTTGCTCGGCGAGTTTGCCTGCCCATTGGTGGTGAAAAACGTTACTAGTATGCAATAATTTTCCTGATTGATCGTTGAGGACCTATTTAGGTGAACTGGGTAACTATTTTTAAACGAGTAGAATGGATAAATATACCTGAAGAACACCCTCGTCCGCGTGTCCGAGAGCATTTACAGCAATTCCAGCACTGAAATCAAGATATTTCCGTCCTTCCGTGTCCCAAACATATGATCCCTTCCCATGAGATAAGACTATGTCCGGCCGTGCGTACACCGGAAGGAGGAATTCGGAAGCCCGCTCTAAAGTTTTCACTGTGTCTGCTGAAGCCGTGGATGCGGTATGCGTGGCGGTTTTATAGCGAGTAGAGGGTCCCTGGAGAAACTATGTGTTACATTGGCGACGCACGACGCGCTATGACTCTCACCTCTGTGGAAACATAACGAACACAGGTAGGGGCTCGCGGCCGAAATCCAAGACCACGTTTGGCCCAGGTAAGAGAGCCTGTTGTCTTCATGACTGTTTATCTTTTAAAAATGGGTATGAGAGGTATTGGGGACCCGTAGAGGTAGTTGCTCGAATTTGAACGAAATACAACGGAAGATGACTCGAGCAGGGTTGGCTCAAAAAGTCCAAACACGACCTAGTCAGGGGTAGGATAAGAATGAACGATGAACGTTAAAACATTTTCCCTCACTTTAAAGGATGGAGTACCAACCAACTTGAAAGTTATCCTAGATCCTATCCTATCCTATCACAGCAAGTGGCGAAAGGTGCTCAACGAAAGATTTGAGCTTGATCCGTTTAGATGTGTCCGAGCTTTTTCCGGATATATCGATCCAATATCGATCTCACCCAAATCTCACCTGGAACCTTGTAAAGAACCCCAAGTTCCCAAGTTCGAAGCAAGTATGAGCATTAATATACAGTAGGTACCTTATACGCGTACGCTAGTACTCGTTGGGTCGTCACAAGACGCGTCATCCAATGACAAACATGTCCTTGACGATTGGAAGTCGTACGTCCAGGAGAATTAACCAAGTGGTTCAATTAACGAGATACCTCTAAGGCTACAGAGTGCGCATGCATATCAAGGTATTTATGATAATTGTTCGCTCCGGTATTTTTTAAAGGCTTCAAAGGAACTGGTGACGGTGATGTGCTCACCGACGATGGAGAGGTTGACGATCAAGCAACCGTACTTCGAGATTACCTTTCCTCGAATCTCGACCAGAAGGCGCCGACCGCCATATCCGTGGTTAACAGACTACTCAAGTGTGTCACTTCCTTCACAATGCATAACACAATTACAACTATATGACGTACTTCCTAGAAAACCGAATATCTCAGCTCTACAAGGGTCAATACGCGCTATCCTTTCGTCTGACCGTGGAGATGACGTGATTTCAGGGGAGTTGGCAGAGATCGTCGGTTTTGACGATATAGATCTCGTCATGGATATACTCAAGGATCGTTTCGTTGTCCTGCAAGAGGTGCATAACCAGTGTACTTACGGCGATGCGACAGATGCTCACCTTCATCAGCTTGAGCGCAGTACCAACGAGTCTTCTCACCATCATCTTTCTCAGCAGGAAGCACGACGTCGAATGGAACAAACTTTCAGAGAAAATGCGGCGCGTCCTCTTTTCTCAGGAACTGCTGTGAGTTCATATTAGAAGTCTCGCTTTTCACCGATTAATCTCAACGCCCAGCAAGAAGCTCCTGAAGTGCTTCCTCATGTATATTCCTCATCGGTTATGTCTCAAGGCAATGTTCTTTCGCAATTAGGCAGCAAGTACATGCTGCCGATGGGCACGGTTCGTAAACAAGAAGATGTGCGTTCTATGAGTATTGAGAAAGTGCATGAAATCTTGACAATAGATTCTTTCGACAGGAATTTGAAGAGGTGATTGTTCCGCCTGCGAAGACAATTCCTCCCAAAGCCGGAGAACGACTACTACCTGTCAATGATCTGGAACCCTTGGCCCGTGAATCTTTTCCGGTACATAAAATGACCCTCCATTCTTGTGCAACGTTCTAACAAACCAAGACAGGGCTACGAATCCTTGAACAGAATCCAATCGCTAGTTTATCCGACTGCTTACGGCACAAACGAAAATCTTCTCATTTGCGGTATTGTTACTACTTGGCGTTTGACGTGACGCTAATTAAAGCTTTCCTTAGCCCCCACCGGTGCTGTAAATCTCCGTATTTGGTATGGGAAAGAATATGCTCATGGATTTTAGGGTAAAACGGATGTCGCCATGCTGACAATATTGAGAGTGATAGATCAACACCGGTCGCCCTCATCGATCTCGGAGGGCGACGACACCCGAAGAATATTGGGGGCTTCAATTCAAAAAGATGCTTTCAAGATCATATATGTGTTAGTTGATGTCAACTTGGTTTTAAACAGGCTCTAAAAATCCGTAACAGTGCCCCCATGAAAGCCCTCGCGTCTGAAATCGTCCGTAAGCTAAGCAAACGTTTGAGCTGGTTATCCATCCAAGTCCGAGAATTGACTGGTGAGTATTGTCGATCTGTAACAGGCAAACTAACGCACCTCCTTCTCCGATAAGGTGACATGCAAATGACCAAAGCTGAGATAGCCCAAACTCAGATAATCGTAACTACTCCCGAGAAATGGGATGTTGTCACCAGGAAACCGACTGGCGAAGGAGAATTAGCTGCCGTAAGTTCTTGAGGTTTCGAACTCGTCTGCACCCCTAACATTTTCCTTCAGAGCTTGAAACTCCTGATAATCGATGAAGTTCACCTTCTTAATGAGGAGCGAGGTGCTGTTATTGAAACCATCGTTGCTAGGACTCTACGTCAGGTTCTACTTGCCTTCATCTTAACCTTAGTAGGGTTCTGACAAGGAGGATTTCAGGTCGAATCCAGTCAATCAGTTATACGCATCGTAGGCCTCAGCGCAACCCTGCCAAATTATATAGATGTAGCTGAATTTCTCTGGCACGTCGTGGTTTAAGTTCATGACCGCCCCTGGCTAACGATTTCTAGCGTCTCGAAGTACAAAGGTCTTTTCTACTTTGATTCTTCCTTCCGGCCTGTTCCGCTTGAGCAGCATTTCATTGGCATCAAAGGAAAAGCTGGAAGTGCTCAGTCAAAGAAAAATCTGGACTCAGTGACATTTTTGAAGGTTTCTGAGTTAGTGGCACAAGGACATCAGGTCATGGTATTTGTACATGCGCGGAAAGAAACCGTAAAGAGTGCCTTAGCCCTCAAGGAAGCCGCCTTTGCTGACGGTACCATTGACAATTTCGGCTGTGAAGACCATCCCCAGTATGCTATGTTTCGAAGATCCGTTGGTGAGAGCAGAAATAAGGAGATGAAGCAGCTTTTCGACCATGGATTTGGTATCCACCATGCTGGGATGCTTCGGTCTGACAGGAATATGATGGAACGGATGTTCGAGGCACGGGCCATCAAGGTTTGCATTCCACTTTTACAGCCCTGAATTTGTCCTCAATCTGGACCAATGTCGTAGGTTCTTTGCTGCACGGCTACTCTGGCGTGGGGTGTCAACCTGCCTGCTCATGCTGGTCAGCTCTCGAAATATCTACCCTTGTTATCACGCTCATCTATCTGTCAGTTGTAATCAAGGGAACTCAAGTATATGACAGTTCTAAAGGCTCCTTTGTCGACCTCTCGGTTCTTGATGTTCTTCAAGTGTTTGGTCGAGCCGGTCGTCCAGGTCTAGAGTCCAGTGGTGAAGGTTATATATGCACGACGGAGGATAAACTCACCCATTATCTCGACGCCGTGACCTCGCAGGTTTGTGATGTTGATCTCTCAATGTGTGACTTTCCATTGAAACCCCTTGACAGATTCCCATAGAGTCACAGTACGTGCAAATTTAACACCTAAGACGATGAACAAACTAAATATTCCTCTCGTATTTAGATTTCAGAAAGGATTGGTTGATGCTTTAAATGCTGAGATAGCTCTCGGAACTGTTGCCAACGTCAGCGATGCTGTTACTTGGCTGGGATACACATATCTGTTTGTTAGAATGAAGAAGAATCCTTTCATTTATGGCAAGTCCTTCCTCGTGTCTCTGTCCTTTTCTGACGTATTTGAAAAGGCATACCACGAGAAACGATAAGCGACGATCCTCAACTGGGCAATAAGCGGCACCAACTCATCAATTTTGCTGCTCAAAAACTCGCAGATGTTGGCATGATTGCATTTGAAAGAGCCACGGGGGCATTCACAATAACTGACCTGGGCAGGATTGCGGCAAAATATTACATTCGACATGCTTCTATCGAAATCTTCAACAAGGAGTTCCGTCAAAAGATGACTGAGGCCGATGCGTTGGGTATGCTGAGTATGAGTACTGAAGTACGTTCGCCTTCCATCTACGACAACGTATACTCAGCTTCTGTCCAGTTCGAACAAATACAGTTTCGGGAATCGGAAGCGACAGAACTTGAATTGCTCATGGAACGGATCCCCTGTGATGTAAAGGTGGGCATACAGGTTATTGGCATTGTGTCTATTTCAACTGTTTAAATAGGGAGGTATGGATAATAGTCGAGGGAAGGTCAATATTTTGCTGCAAGCGGCTATATCACGAGAGGTCGTTGACGACTTTGCTTTGGTTTCGGACATGGCTTATGCTCTGCAAAACGGAGGGCGCATAGTTCGGGCCCTTCTTGAGATTGCAATAAGCCGGAAATGGGCCAACGTTACTGCTGTACTCATGGGCTTAAGCAAGGCTATCGAGAAGCGAATGTGGCCGTTTGATCAGCCTTTGAAACAGTTTGATCTCAAGGCTGATATATTCTATGGCTTGCAGCAGTGGGCCGATGAGTGGTCCCCATCCCAACTGGCGAGTCTCGATGCAATCGAGTTGGGAAAACTGGTCCATCTCAATGAACGACACGGTCAAGCGCTCCTCGCTGCTGCCAACCAATTTCCTGCCGCCACGATCACATACGATCTACGGCCCATTGGCCCCGACATCCTGAAGATATGCACGCGCGTGAAACGGGCATTTACTTGGAATTCCAAAGTCCATGGTAATGCAGAACCATTCTGGTTGTGGATAGAAGACTCTGGGGGCATCTTTATCCTCCAACTCGCTCACCTCGTTTTTCGGCAAACAACGGATGTTCTCAATGTGGATTTTATCATCTCTGTTCCAAACGGCATACCTCCGCCTTCGATAACCATACGATATGTCTCCGACCGATGGATGGGAGCTGAGGAAGAGATATTTATTCCACTAGAATCCCTCGTGATGCCGACAGCTTCACTTTCCAACACTCCTTTGTTGGACCTTCCGTTCCTGCCGACGTCGACTCTGATCAGAAACTCTTCTATTGCAGGAACTGTTGCAGGGAGAGTGGATCACCTGAACGCTATCCAGTCTCAATCTTATTGGAGCATTATCAATACTAAATGCAATGCTTTGCTTTGTGCTCCTGTTGGTAGTGGCAAGTCGTCTCTTGCTCACATTCTAGCGTGGTATGATTCCGATTTATGTTTAAATCAACACTATTAATTTCTTGATGTAGCATAACAGCCTCGCAATCCGATGGCTGGGTGATAATTGTTACACCGAGACGAAGTTTGGCATTGGAAACAATGTTGACGCTGAGGAATGCTTCTTCACATCTCGGCTTCTCTGTAGAGTACGCTGCGGGCCCCTCAATATTGGATCGACCAAAAAGAAGGGTAATCCACGTTGTGACTACGGCACATCTGCTAAGAGAACTTTCTAAACGGGATCCAACAATTCCCGTGCTTGGATTGGATCTTGTCATTTGCGAAAACGTGGAGCTCCTTGATCCCACTTACGAGCTCGCTGTTGCTCTTCTTCGGCACGCCACGCAGTCGTTGCAAACTAGATTTGTTGGATTTTCCAGCTCGCTGAATGATGCCTCTGACATGGCAGAGTGGTTAGATGTTTCGGCCTCTGGACTGCACAGTTTCCGCCCGCAAGATCGAGATCAATCACTTGTATTCTCGATATCGACATTCACAATACCCCAATCTGGCGCACTTTTTAAGGCTATGGCAAAGCCCGCGCATGCTGCTATCCAGATGGCACCATCCAGTGAACCTACGATCATCTTTATTCCCTCCCGCGGGCAATGTAAACCGATTGCATTGGATCTTCTTACCCAATGTGCCCTCCAGATGGAAACCGAGCGAGGATATCTTTCTCCAAACACCTCTCCAGAATATATGGAGTATCATCTGTCCCGGCTTCAGGACACGAGCTTGATCGACTTCGTTTCGAAAGGGGTCGGTTTCTTCCACGAAGGCATACTGAAATCAGATCGAAATCTCATGCTAGAGCTGTTTGCAGAAGGGCATGTACGCGTTCTTCTCGTACCCAGAGATTCCTGCTGGACGTTACCGATTCGAGCTACCGTCGTCATTGTAATGGGCACGCAATACTTCCATGTGGAAGCGGAGAGTTCAGATCGTCAACTGCGCGACTATCCACTGACAGAGCTAGTCAGAATGCAAAGCCGAGCCATAAAGCATAACGGAACTGGATACTTTCATCTGTTTTGCCAGGCGGAAGCAAAAGATACGATCACTCGATTCTTAAATGAAGGTTTGCCGATCGAATCTCAACTTTTAGAGACAGACGATTTTGCACAGTGGGTCGCGCTGAGAAGGTCTTTACCCGGAGGACTGCGAGCACAGGATGTCCTAGACGTTTTATCCTTTACCTTCCTTGGTCGACGTGTTGTCACCAACCCTGCATACTATGATTGCACGTCGACATCACGCGACGAAAATCTGTCTCGTATTACGGACAAAATAACCACGAGGGCTTCAGAACTAGCATCAAGTAGTATGTCTTAGTCGTCTTCGTTCGACAGTAATAGATATCATCTATTTACTCTACAGAGATTCTACATCTACAATTTACACGACACGGAAAGTTAATTCTTTAGATATTTCAAAAAAGATGCTGACCTCAGTTCGTCAATGTCGATGGTCCAATCATTGCTAGTTGCCTTCTCTTGGGTTGCCTTTGGGGGGTGCAATGGTACGTAGACCGGTTTTCCGCCATTGAAAGTGACGGATGGAAGGTATTGATCGAAGAAAGGTTCAAACATAATGACCTCGTCGCCTTCTTCCAAGAAGGCCGTAAGAGCGGCGTACATTCCTGAATGAGCTCGTTAGAAAAAAAAAACGGGTCAGGACCAGAGATTGCATTACCTTCGTTGGCGCCACTTGTGACAAGTATCTCAGACTCGACATCGAGTTCACGGCCGAATTTAGGGTCGTAGAAGGATTTGATTGCTTCTCTCAGGCGGATGCGTCCCCTGGGGTGGGAGTAGTGGTTTGGAGCCACGGATCTCAATGCAACTTCGGCTGCTTCTGTGACCCATTCAGGGGGAGCAAAGTTCATGTATCCTTGCCCAAGGTTGATGCAATCCTGCGGAAGATTGGCTGCACTATAATCGTAAAAAAATCAGAACGGTATCGTTCTTGAACATATCGTACGACTGACTTGAAGATGGACCAGACGTCTTGTGCAAGGGCTCTTCCCTCCTTCAATCGAGAAGAGAACGGGATAAGATTGCTACGATCTTGAGATGCAGAAGTCATAGGGCGCGCGATGGAAGAAAATAGAGAAAGTGGACGAGGACGACGGAACGAAGGAGCAGCAAGTCTAGAGAGATTTGCCCACATATTTTATGAGTCGAGCGGTTATATAAGACTCCCGAATCAAGTCCGAAGCCGACGCGCCGATCAGTGATGCATGAGGTGAAGCTTTTTCCGCATGTCAGTCAAAGTACCATATCGATGTATATACTCGTCTATGCGGCAGTTTCTGTTCATCGTGATTAATTACACTGTGCATGTGGGGTACAAGTACTCATTTTCAAGTAAAAAAAACGGGCAAATCTCTCTCCTAAAGTAATCATATGGAATCGTCGTCCAAGGTCTTCTTTGATTCTGATGGCTCCCTTGGTGACGTCCACAAGTACTTCCATGGCCACATTCCACATACACACCGAAAACCCCATGATGCCCTGTTCCCTCAAGCTATATTTGATGTCGGATCATCTATGTGGAATTTTTGAAAGGGTTTAGATCTGGTTTAACAAAAGCCTCCAAGATCTTTTTCGAAAGTCGACGGATGTGGAGGGAATGGGAATATCACTGGAACTTTTTGAACTTATCAGGTTTTTGAAGGAATCCCCGCGACGCGTTTGGTCACGTGACACGTCATCTTGATCCCACGTCACATTGACACTGAACTCAGTTGAAAAGCAGGCAAGTTCAAGAGCCAGGAACGTACTTAGAGTGTTCAGCATGGCTAGCGCCGAGGTTGGAGATCAGGGCCTCGGGGCCAAACTGGAGTGAGTAACCAGTATCCTTACCGTGATCTTACTCACACTGCTTAGGTTTGGTCAATCAGATTCCCTGCTGGCACACTTGGACGATCCAGAGCTCCAAAAAGAAACTTCAGTCATCGACAATGACGAAAATTTGGTGGCAGAACATGAAGATGACGATGACGATGAAAATTTTGTCTACCCTGGCCTTTCTACTTCGGTCGAAGACGAAGAAGTTCAAAGTACTGCAGTCCTGGAAGTGAATTCCTCAACAACTGCAGAGGTTATTCGAGGAGAAGTTTCGCGGACTCCTCAACCCCCGTCTCCCGCGCAACTGGAATCTCTCTACGCTGCAGCTTCTACCGGAGACTTGCCGTTGCTGAAACAACTATTTCACAACGCGTTGAACAATGGAGATGTAGAATCATTCGGACTGGCCAATAATGAATCTTCTCGAACTGGATTAACTGCCCTTCATGCAGCAGCGAGTCGAGGATATCTAGAGATAGTAAAGTGGTGTGAGTCTGACTCTGAAATAACTCACCCAATTAGCCTTACCTTCTGCCAGTAATCGAGGAATGCGGAGCGATGCCAGACCTCGAGGACAGAGAGGGCGAGGTTTGTCTCTGCTTCTCAAAAGCTCTTACCCTTCGCTAATGACGCTGTTAGACTGCACTTCACAAAGCAGCGTTAAACGGGCATCTTTCCATCGTAGAGTATCTGCTTCCCGATAGAGCAGATGTGCATGCGCGTGATGCCGATGGATGGACTGCCCTCCACAACGCTTGTTCCAAGGTCAAGCGCAACTCAATTCTGTAAGGGAATGACTTTCTGATTATTCATAAAGGGATATCTTGGAATTGTTAAATGGTTGTGCGAATCTGGCGGTGCGGCTTCTTTGTCAAATGGCATAAGAGGTGTGGATATACGAAGTAAAGATGGCTGGACACCATTGAGTACGATACCGGTCTTTCAAGTGCGATATGGCGATTCTGACTCTGTTGCCAGTGAACGCGGCTTCCAAAGGGCATCTTCCCGTAGTACTATACCTTCTTTGGAAACAGGGCGCTGATCCCTTAGTGCGGAATAAGTGGGGTGAGACGGCGTACGACGCAGCCGCAGCAGTATTCGAGGTTTGGATATGTGAAGTATGTTCTCGCGGAGACAATTTCGTGTAACTTCTAACAAATTCAAATTGACAATTCACAGATGCTTCAACAAGCTGAGGCCGAAAAATGGCGCGAAACGACAATCCCCTACAATCCTTTAGCTGTACATACCACGGTCCCTCTCATTGTGTACGAGAACCAAAGGCTTGACATACGCCTCAAAACTCTGGCAATATCAGGCGGTCGACCGAAATTTTCTGCCTCCGGTCTTGGCAAACACGGTCGCCGCTCACCCTTCGAACTTAAGCTCCCGACACCAGACGTTGAAACTGGAGTTCGCGAGATAGCAGCCTGGCGTAGCGACGTTCAACTGCCTCTCCGGGTCACACCATGGGCGTTACCAAAGCCTGAACCTCAAGACAGAGCACACAACGGTGCAGAAAGGAGTCACTTCTGGCTGTAAGTTGAACATCTCTTCTTCAACCAACTTCATCCTAACGAACTCAGATCGGACTGGACCCTAGATGTTACTCATCCGGGTGTTGATGCAGAAGATGGCTGGCAGTACACGCACTTCTTCAGTGATACCGAGGATCAGTGGACGGCCGATGTGCCACCGCAACTGGAACGCTTATTATCTGGATCCAATCTTGTCGGAACTGGGTTTGGGGACTCTTCTGGAAGACGAAACTCGGCTGGAAGTTCTCGGCCCCCTCAGACTTGGGTGCGTCGTAGGCGCTGGGTGCGCATCATGCGTCGCCGACTTGATATCCCGCCTCTTCCATACCTGGAACCTGACGGTTCTATGTATCATCTCGATGGCGATGGATCCCTTATCCCATTCGTTGAAGACCAAGAGGGCAGTGGTGAAGGAGAGGGTCAAGAAATGGGCGCCATGTCGTCGAGTTTTTTGTCTTCTGCACAAGACTATGTTTCGCGCGCGAGATACCTAGTTGGTAACCAGACGCAATACACAGACTCTAATGGCGCTCCATCTTCTGCTGTTGAAGCTCGTCGTGCTATTGCAAAACTTGAACGCGCAACTACGGAACTGAGGCAAGGCATCCTTGGTTTGTTCTGCACGCACTTGATATGTTGAGGTTCTAACTAGTGTTCATAGTTGATGAGGATAACGACCGCAAGACCCAAGCTGAAGTTTTGTTAAACGCCTACAACAGAGAATTAGAACGTCGACGGCTTGCTGCTGGCGCACAGGGCCTTCTTTTGGCGGGCAATGGTGCGTCTGTCCCTGTTTTCTCAATCGAAAAATTGGACATCCGACCAAGCTACATCTCTAGATGACTCCATCGAGCAAGATGATGATGATGATGATGACGACGAATTCCATTACCCAGGCGCGTCCATATCGGAAACACCCCGATCTATTTCGCGATCATCCAGTTCGACGGACTTTTTCAACAGACCTTCAGCATCTCGGGCGCCAACGGACCTGACACCTCAACTGTCTCAAGCTCCGGATTTCCGCGTACCTACGAGAGAGGCGCCTCAGAAGGTCATTCTTTCGCGTTCGACGCCGACCCCACATCAACTTGATCCTCAATGGGAAAGGGATGAGGCGGTTAGCAATTGCAGAGATTGCCAAAGACGTTTCAATTTCTTGAATCGACGTGTATGTTGACTTATTCTTATCGATTCTACCACTTGACTAATGTTTTCTCAAGCATGTAAGTATCTTCGATCCTTGTTCCTATCCATGTTCACAGGCAGGATCTGCTAGCACTGCCGCAAATGTGGTCGCATCTTTTGCGATCGTTGCTCCTCACACCGCCTACTCCTGGACCCATCAGAAGTTGTCCATGACCCTGCGTTCCCGGAATTGCAGCAGTCGGCTAGTTTGCAACGAGTGTGTCGTGTTTGCTTCGAGGAGACAAATGCGGCCGTTCCCAGCAGATTGCGTAGAGGACGAGATGCATCTATGGAACGCGTATTTGTTGATCAGGCACGCCTCACTATACCAGGACAATTGACTCGCAGACAGTCAAGCTCCCAATTGAGTGACCTCGCTGAGTAGGTTTTGAGTTGAGGTTTGTTTCATGATGAGGATTCACTCGTTTTAGATGCCCAGTCTGCAATCGGAACCTCAACGAGTTTGCATCCGGCGAAGAGCAAGAATTCCATGTCAAAACATGTCTTGAGGGTGGTGCGGACACACCACAATCGGCCAAATATTTGGTGTACAACCTTCCCGCGGGAAGTACCTTGTTGGGCGAAGAGTGTACGGTTCCTTTTTCTTCTTCTCAGCCCGGTACTGACATGGACTCTTTTCAGGTGTGATCTGCCTGGAAGAGTTTGTCACAGGTAATTGGCTTTGGTCGACGTACGAATAAAGTCTGATAGTAAATGCTAGGTTCAACTGTTGCTCGCTTGAGCTGCTTCTGCAGCTTCCACAACAGTAGGTGACAAGCTTTTATTGCTATCAATCTATGTTTACAATTTGTGCAGCGTGCCTTTCATCTTGGCTTCAACGTGGCAAAAGCTGTCCCATCCACACTCGCTGAATGCTACAGTATGGATGAAGTCTTATTTTTTCCGTCGTCTTCTTGCATTACTATATTATTACGTTTCTTTGGATGGGTATACTTATGATATTAGTCGCCATCGTCCCTCATCTGGTAATACGTGCTATATGGAATCCTGCTCTCATCAATGCGAATCGTATGTGATAGATCTTCATCGTCTGGGTCAACGATATCTTGTCCTTTCCTTCCGTCGTCTTGATCGTCTTCAAACCACGATGCAGGATCGTCGTCGTCGCTGTCCTCGTCGTCATCATCTTCAAGGTCGGAATCAGTGGGCTTATGGTTCCTGCCAACATATCAGTAAAGAGTCAGATATCTGATAAGTGACATCCTAACATGAAGGCCCAGATCCTAGCCTCCCTTTCTTCCCTTGTTAGTATTTCTCCCTGGGTGGGTAGACCCATGCGTCGCTTCTTCTCAGCTAATCGTTCGATCCTTTCCTTCTCACGTAGATGTGCCTGTTGCTCGAGGCTTATTGCTTCCTGAAGAGTAAGTGTTCCTGGGACCGATTCCCCAAACGCCGGAGCCTGTGAAAGATTTTTGCTGTTTAACTAGGTCTAACTCTAAACCATAATCAACGTACGAATCTGGATAATGCCTTGCGTTTGGCTTCAATTGTGCGACTGTATGGCGCCTCTGGTGGTGAATCCAAGTCAATAACCATATCTCTCTCTCCTTTGATTTTCGCATTCCTGAGTGCCGAATTAATGGCGTCGACACCCTCTAGCTCAACCAATCGGCCTTCGATTTGGTGTTGCTCTGATAAAACACGATCGACATAGGTAGAAGTAGAAGCTCCCCTATGACAATAAAATTCAACATATAAACGACTATATATGCAACAACGTACGGTGCCGATAAGATCCTAGCGTTGAGCGAATGCAAGTCTTGTAGCTCACGCAAAGACATTTGGTCGATCTTCTTCTTTGGCTTTGGAGCAGGCCGGAAGCCAGTAGGGATAGACTGTTTCCTAAAGGACCTTGGGGTGGTCGGGGATGACGGTGCAGAGCGTCCATTCATGGTTTCGGATAGAGTGTCAGATGTGGTCGCTTCAGTACCTGCGGCGGTTCAATTAATACGGTAGAGTTTGCAACATTAGGTAATTCGGTTACATTTCACTGATAGTGAATGGCTTCAATTTCTTGTATTCGAACAATGTCGCCCCTCTAGTTACCTTATTATATCCCTTATGCTCTTATGATTATTACGAGTCTTGTATTCAAGTATATAGGCAGTGTATTGTGCATGTGTAGATTGTCCGTTTGTGGTCCTCGCCCTCAATTTATAACCATTAAATGCAGGAGACAAGAGTTCAAAGCGCAAACCCTGCCAGAGGACGGTATTTTCAACATGTGCTTCAAGTAATAAACTTGAAATTCAGAATGAACATCATACTCAAACTACGACAAAACTACATAAACATATCGCCCTGACATGTGGTTGTTAGTTGGTAAGCTGGACAGGAAAGGTAAACATACCATTCCAGGGGGCATAAACTCGTCGTTATCAGGTTCTCCTGTAGAAGAGGAACCTCTAGGCATTCCACCACCACCTCTTCCAGAGCCAGGAAAGCCTCCTCGAGCACCAGGTGGAACTATAGGATCAAAACGTGCACCAGGTGGGGCACCCATCGGTGGAAGAAACCCATCTCCTCCCCAAGGACCTCGACCTGGATAAGGAATGCCGCGAGCACCGAATATTGGATGATCTGGACCAACAAACATGCCATCACCAGCATGCCCAGGAAAAAGCGGCGGTGGTGCGAATGGATTCACCGAGGCGAAGGGGTCTAAATCACGTCTGCCGATAGACAAAGGATTCTCTGGTGCATTTAAAGGCGGTTGATAGGGTCCATAAGGAGGGATCACAGGTTGGGGACGCGCAGGAGGATTATTTTGGGGCTGTCGCGGATTGGAAGCCTCAGCATTGGTAGAGCTTACATCCTCACTATATCCATCTTTTCGCAGACCAGGAATCAGCTTTTGAAGAATCTTCAACTTCACCTGAGACGCAAAGTCTGCAATTCGATTGGAAGAGATGAAGCCGTGTACAAGTGGCTGCGCTCCAGATTGAATTGCATGAGGAAAGAATGACGGAGAAACAAAATCATCTGTAGATATATCAAGTGAAGCAACTTTGTCACTCTAAGCATTACATTAGCACCCAGTAGAACGCGATGTACGTAGGTACATACTTCAAGGGCGATAGCATTAATCAGCGTTCGACTACCCAGCTTTGAGACTTTCAGTACAAATTCGAGACTACTCTGGTCGTGTTTGTATCTGAAAGTATAGTTTCCTGGACCATTGTTACTCCAGTTCTCTGGAAGGCTGTTGTTTTCTATCGAGGCAGAGGAGGTGCTTTCATCAATGGCGATGAGGCGAAAAGCTACAGCAGAAAATATAGAGTGTACAAGAGCAGCAATCGCTCCCTGAGGAGAATCTAAGATCTTGGAAGACGCAGGAAGTAAGGTAGGAAGTAAGGCTAAAAGTGCTGCGGGATCGAGGATATCAGTCATAGTCGTCGTGTACAAGAGAAGATAGAGTGATGACAAATCAATTAGAGGCCATTGTCATGTGAACCAAGCTAAACCAAACAAACCTTTCTTTTCATCCGACGGGCACAATGGCTAGGAGGGATAGGTCATATTCCCCAGAAAATTCCAATAAAAGGGTAAGACAATCTCACCGTTCTTCACCCCGGTCTCCGTCGCCGACGAGGCGCAGTACCCAAAGGCCCAGCAATAGACCACGCCACGACGACAGGGATCGCGACAGAGACTGGGATCGGCAAAGGGATAGAGGAGACCGGTATCATGACGACAAATATCGCGAAGACAGGAGGCGAGATACGTACCGCGACTACTCTCGAGATGACAGAAGGGACGACAGACGAGACGACCGTCGCCGTTCTCGTTCGCGGGAACGAGAGCGTGACCGCGACCGAAGACCGTCTTCGCCGAGTGCAAAAACCCCAGTAGAAGCCGTGTCCTCATCTGCTCCAGAGGACGAAAAAATGAAAGCCAAAAGAGCGAAACTCGAAGCGTGGAAAAAGGAGCGAGAAGCGAAAAAGGCCTTGGACGAAGCAAAGGTCAAAGCTATGGCTCTTGCTGGAAAGTCTGCTCCAGGTGCGTTTCTTACAATGACTTATATGCATGATTTCCCAACACTTGATCAAATCTCAAGTTCCTTCCACAACCACCTCAAAACCTGGACAACTTAACCGTGTCGCGCTCGGTGGCCTTGGACTTAAAGGCCTCCCTGTAAAGCCTGAATTGGCCTCGAAATCCGTCGCTGCAGCTTCCTTTGATGATTCAGTAGAAACGAAACGCAAGCTAGAGACACTTGGAGACATGCCGGCGGTCGATATGACTATGACTGAAGGAGAAGCTGGTGTTGGTGATTTGGAGGTTGATGACGACGACGAGGAGGCGAATCGAATGGATCAGGCACGAAAGGCGATGGCAAAAGATGCTATGGATGTAGACGAAGACGAAGAAATCGATCCCTTGGATGCCTTCATGAGTGGTGTGAAAGACGAAGTGACCAAGGTCAATCTGGAGGATATGAAGAAGATGGGAGATTCCAATCGTTCAAGCATGCGGCTTGATGAAAGAGCAACGGAAGAAGGCGACGAAGAAGAGTATGAAGCCCAAGAGCCTGATGAGCTGGACGCTACAGACCTTAATCCTGAGGATATATTGGCGCTTGCCGCTAAAAAGGCCAAAAAGAAGGAAATGGCAACCGTTGACCATGCGCGGATCAAGTACGAGCCCTTCCGCAAAGAATTTTATATCCCACCGCCTGACATCGCAGCGATGACGGATGAGGAGGCCGACCTTCTTCGTCTCGAACTGGATAGCATCAAAATTCGTGGCATTGATTGCCCAAGGCCGGTAACGAAATGGAGTCATTACGGTCTTCCAGCGAATTGGTATGTTCACTATATGATATCACGCTCTGAACTAACTCTCTTCTCGCCTAGTTTGGATGTGATCAAACGTCTCAACTATGTCTCCCCAACATCCATTCAAGCTCAGGCAATCCCGGCTATCATGTCAGGCCGCGACGTCATCGGTGTTGCCAAGACTGGTTCTGGGAAGACGATTGCATTCCTGTTACCACTTTTCCGGCATATCAAGGATCAGCGTCCCTTGGAACAAATGGAAGGCCCAGTAGCTATAGTTATGACACCAACTCGTGAATTGGCCGTCCAAATTCACAGAGAATGCAAGCCATTTCTGAAGGTGATGAATCTTAGGGTGCGCTTTCTTATTTCAAGATTGAAATTAAAGCACAGATATCTCACTTCTATCTAGGCTGTGTGTGCATATGGAGGTTCTCCCATCAAAGATCAAATCGCAGAATTGAAAAAGGGTGCAGAAATCATCGTTTGCACGCCTGGGCGGATGATCGACCTCTTGACCGCGAACTCTGGCCGTGTTACCAACCTCAAACGTGTTACTTATGTCGTTCTCGATGAAGCTGATCGTATGTTTGACATGGGCTTCGAGCCTCAGGTCATGAAGATAATTAACAATATCAGACCGGATCGACAGACGGTGCTTTTCTCTGCCACCTTCCCGAAACAAATGGATTCTCTGGCCAGGAAGATCCTACGCAAGCCTCTAGAGATAACTGTCGGTGGTCGGTCTGTCGTTGCTGCGGAGATCGAACAGCTAGTTGAAGTTCGCGCTGAGGATACAAAATTCAATCGTCTACTCGAAATCCTTGGACAGATGTATAACGATGACCCTGAGAGTAGGACTCTGATCTTCGTTGACAGGCAGGAGGCTGCAGATAATCTACTTCGTGAATTGATGAGGAAGGGCTATCTTTGTATGTCCTTGCATGGTGGCAAGGATCAAGTGGACCGCGACTCTACTATCGCAGATTTCAAGTCTGGGGTTGTTCCGATTGTGATTGCTACTTCTGTAGCTGCGCGTGGCCTTGACGTCAAGCAGCTGAAGCTCGTTGTCAACTACGACGCTCCGAACCATATGGAAGACTATGTTCATCGTGCTGGACGAACAGGACGAGCTGGCAACAAGGGAACTTGCATTACCTTCATCACTCCCGAACAAGAGAGATATTCTGTTGATATCTATCGTGCATTGACGGCAAGTAACGCAACTGTTTCGAAAGATCTTGAGGATTTGGCAAACGGTAAGTCAAACTTCGACTCCTTGGCTGCAACTGCAAGTGCTTAGGACATGAATCTAGGTTTCCTGGACAAGGTGAAGACTGGTAAAGCACAAGCGGCAGGTTCTGGCTTCGGCGGGAAGGGTCTGGACAGACTTGACAAGGAAAGAGATGCAAAGGAGAGGGCGGAACGCAAGGCATACGGCGAGCCTGGAACCGAAACGGAAGAGAGAGCCACGTCTGCTGAAGAGAGCACTGTCAAGGCTACTGCGGCCAGTACAGATGATATGACGTTTGGCAACTTCAAGGTCGAAATTAGGCGTGGTCCGGCCCCAGACTCTTCAAAAGGCATTCTTGGCGTCGGCAGTGCAGCTGCCGCCGCTCGTCGTCTGGTCCATGCCAAAGAGGAGGAAAAACTTCAAGCTCAACTACAGGCGGCAGAGGAGGCTGCAGCCCGGGCTGGCGAAGATACTCCTGCTCAAAAACAGGCTTTAAGTGTTGTTGCCAAGCTCAACGCCCAGATGAGAGTTGCAAGATTGGTTATGCAGTCTCAAATCCAGGCCATGGAAGATCCCAACATGGCGAAGAAAGCGAATGCAGATTCAACCGACTTCCATGCCATCATTCCCATCAACGACTACCCCCAAAAAGCGCGCTGGCGTGTTACCAACAAAGAGACAATGGTTCAGGTATGGTTCCACATGTTCTGGAAAGTATGACCGACTCATTATCTTTTAAGCTTATCGATATGACTGGCGCATCAGTCACTAACAAAGGTATTAATCATATATACAAGCTTTCACCTCTCACCTTCTCACCCACTTTTGTTCAAGGTATCTACTATGAGACGGGTAAGGAACCACCCGTTGACGGACCGCCTAAACTGCATCTACTGGTCGAGTCTAACGAAGAATTCCGCGTACGTTGTCTCTTTTTTTTGGCACTGGGCCATTTGGGTTCACCTTTTTTTAGGTGGAGCAGGCAGTTCGTGAAATCAAACGGCTCCTTATCGAAGCTTCAGCTGCAGCTTTACAAGCTGAGATGCGCAACCCTACAGGCACTATGGGAAGATATAGTGTTCTATAATTTATCGTGACATCCCACGTTTGATACCAATACTCACTTCACATTCGTTACAATAAGCCACTTAATATTCTTAACCTGATCTCGTGTAAATCAAATTAGTCGTTTGTAACATGCGAACACTTGTGTATGTTTAACGATTCGATCCAAAGGCTCTACTAGTCTTTTGATTTGAAGATGGCATAGTGTGACCATTTTCCTTCACTCGTTGCTCGACTTCAACAATTTTGCCTTCGACATCCCGTACTGCACCATCTATCCACTGCAAGCTCTCGAGATGACTGCTCAAGATTTGAGCGATTTGAGACATCGGGTCCTCTGTGGGAGCAGAGTCAATTGAAGGTAGTGAGAGTGCATTGACTGAGTCGATCATTTGAGTTAAAGAACCCGAAAGATCATCCAGATGCGTATGCAGGTCAGTGGCGAGCATATAACTGTTAGAACATAGTTTCAATTGGTCTGGAAGAACTCCGAGTAGAAAAAAAAGCTTACTTCTTATCACGCTCTGTGTCGGCGGGACCAGTATCAAGAGCTCTCATCCCTCCCGCTTGGCTTCCTAAAATGTCCTGACTCATCTTTTCGTATGTGGTCAGAACGCCAGCAAGCTCGTTCTGTTGCGCTTCAATATGGTCAAGGGACTGGTCGATATCGGCCTGTTCTTTCTCAGCAGCTTCGACGTGTGAGTACAAGGCAGCCAGCTAGAAAGCAAAGACATCAAAAGCTTGATATGGAATCAGAAAAGAAGGGGAGAAAAACTCATACAGTATTACTGTTTTCTATCAGCGCCCGATCCCAGACAGCGACTTCCGTGGCGAACTTGTTGAATTCTTTAACGTGCGTCTCAAGATCTGTGGTCCACTTGTTGACAATTTCCTCGAGTGTTTTGCCTTTCAAAGTCGATGGTGGCGCGACAGCAACGGAAACATTTGTTAGAGCTGTGACTCCAGCAGCTGGTGTTGTTGTCGACGTAGAGGTTGCTGCCGCTGGCAATAAGGAACCGTCCTTTTTTTCGGCGGGTTTACCAAAAAGACCGCCTGAAGAGGTCGTCGTAGCTTTACTAGGGCTCAGAGTCGCCGAGAAAGAAAATGCAAGCTGGAACATACCGGCTGCGTCAGCTGGTGGCTTTGCACCAAAAAGGCCCCCGCCAAGTATAGACGAAGTCGAAGTGGTAGTTGTAGCTTCAACACATCCTAAGTTTCACGAAATATTCCACAAGGATAGCTATGACTTACCTGTTGATGGTCCATCTTTCTGCTGCTCTGCGGGTTTTGTGACTGTGTTGGCGAAGAAATTTGAAGGCGCAGGTGTTGACGCTTGGAACGCAGCATGCGATCTTTGAGACAGTGTTTCGGCTAAGGCGTGGAAGACTTACAGGTAGTCGGTGTCGGAGTTGGTGATACTGTTGCCGCTGGCGTCGTTCCAGTCTTCGCGCCAAACAAACTACCCCCAAAAAGGGGATTTGGAGCGGCAGTTGAAGGTGTAGTTGTGCTCGCAGATGTCGCATCAGGTTTGGCAGGTTGGGAGAACAATCCTCCAGTCGCACCAAGAGTTGATGGGGCTCCTGCAATACCGAATTAATTTTCATCAATGAATTGTCATATTGAATCCGTTTCACCTGCAGAGGAAGTCGTTTGGCCAAACACTGTGGACAAACTCGTAAATAAAATCAATGTTTGCAGCTGAAAGACTAACATCCAGCGCCAGAAGGTTTTGCAGCACTCGTGTCTGCAGGTTTAGGCAATCCACCAAAGAGGGGATTTGCAGATGCTGTTCCTGTGGTAGTCGGTGCAGGTGTGGTTGTTGGTTGAAGCTCCCGTCCCCGAATTTGTTGCACCAAAATTTCCAAATGCACTCATGGCGGTCGATAAAGTCGCGAAATATAGATGTTGGATGAGAAACAACCAACGCGCCACTTACGATCACCGGAGTTTTAAATGGCAACTCCCACCTATGTCTACAAAATCGTGCCTTCAGATTTAATCATCCTACCATTGCCAGAGCGTCTGCCTCTCAGTCCTTTGGACTCAAAAGATAGATTTATTCATTTGTCCACCGCAAAACAACTTCCAGGAACACTCACTCGGTTCTTCGAGAATGTGAATGATATATACATCTTACGCATCGACTACAAAAATGTCGAAAACAACATTCGCTGGGAGGAAAGTGCGAGGAACAATCGTGAGTCGGACATGTACATGCGAAGTCAAGAGCCTGATATTCAACGTTTAGAGCCGGGCGAGATTGGTGGTGATGGCGTTTTCCCTCATTTGTACAACGATGGAAGGCTAGGGAGCCAGGAAGTTGAAAACGTGTTTAGACTGGTAAAAGAAGACGTGTTGAAGTGGGATTCGGAAAAGATTGAGACAGAGTCTCCTTGGTTGATTTACTAGGTACTCAGTGATACTACACGGTATCAAAAAAAAACACTCGCTATACATCGATAACAAGCAGTGAGGCGCCACCATCTCGAGTGACTCGTTTCCTAGTCTTCATAACTATGTAACCCCGCCCAAAGCGAGCAAGCGTCTTTTCAATGTTATTGCCCGACGTAAATGTTCCTAGGGCAGATGGGGCTAGCACGATCGCTTGTCCTGTCTAAATCCAAATTATTAATTTCCATCAGCCGTTGGTTAGTCGCATTAGATGAGACCTACATGAAGTTTGACGACTTTGTCAAAGGTGTCGCTGCCCTCGAAATTGGCAGAAACATGTTTGATAATATGATCATACCAGGAGGGTGAAGAGAAGCGATGCATGATAACCATCGTGCAAAGGTCGAGGAGGACCGATGGCACGACCGTTGGTTCTAATAATTTCGAGACGGATTTAATTGCTACGTTTACTCTCGGTGTATATGATTTACCTTGAGTGCTGATGATGACACGCATAGATAAGTGTCTTTGTTCGCGCGTCAATGTCAGCAGAGCGTCAGTGAGAGAGGAAGAACCGCGACTAAGGGAAAGGTACTGGTTATGGATCAGATCATGCTAACAGAACGAAAGTCAGTTTATGGCTCACCTTGTGGGCCTCATCAACCAAAAGCACTTTGCCTGTGCTAACATCTGCGCGGACAAACAATCGTGTAATAATTTCAAATAATCCGCAAGCGGATGCTGAATCGATAAATGGGTCCGATAAGTCAATAATGGTCAATCTTCCGGGTGCGAAACGAGATCCCTGGGAAGAGCAACGGCCTTTGCCATCCTTTTTCTCCAAAAAAGAGGTAAGCAAGGACATTCGTTGTTCCAGTCCTGAGAGTTGAGCAGGGTTGAATGATCTCTTCTGCAGTTCCAACTCATTCATGAAGGCCTGATATGTGTAATTCTCGCCGAGTTCGCGTAAAATCGTCTGGGAAACATCACTTGACGAGTGCCGGAGGGTCAAAACAATGTATACGCACCAGAATCACCTGCATATATAAGGGCGGAGAGTCAGATCCGATGGCCATCATCGACAAGAAGGCTTCCGCGTCAAGCTCAGATTTCGAAAACGTTAAGGGCTCGACAGTGATATGCGTCCCCAACGGCGCATAGATGGCTCTCATCGTATTAAGAGACGATTTGGAAACAAATACTCGGACCTGTGGCGGATTTATATCCGGATGTCCAGGGACCGCAAGCCAGGCAGCCTCGCATGGCAAAGCACTCGGGCCACCTTCACCAAAATGGAGGACTAGGCCAGAAAGAGGTTTTTGCAAAGAACCAGTCGACGGGGAATTTCCGACCATCATGTTTTCTAACATGACGGACACCGTATGAGATTTGCCCGAGCCTGCAGTAGACGCATATCAATCACAGGCTACATTGGAACTCAAGGTATCTGGAGGCAACTAACCTTGGACGCCGCATACCAATGCCGAAAAGGGGGCATTCTATAGAAAAAAGAGTGAGGACGACACGATGGCTGCCAGTCGAGGATGCGAACAGTATTTAAATAGAGTCTTGGGTCTTCAGGTATTTCGCATTGTGACTTCTGACTGTTGGTGTTGACATTTGAGAGATGTTTCACCAACAACGAAAAAAAACTTACTGTGTGGATATGAGACGACCCAACACGCCGTATTGGGTGTTTGAACTGACGTATTGACCGAGCTCGTAGGCTTCTCGTGTGATCAATGGGGCGGTGGATAAGTCGTGATTTTCGATGATGGTAGCGGCCCCCGTCGGTTCATCGCTCAACAATGAAAACTCTGCCTTTAGCAATATAGTTCAAGGTCGAGTAGATAAAAAGCGACATGAGAGTACATACAGATTCCGTTCCTTCGATTTCCATTGAGGGTAGGGGAGGTTGAAGGATCTAAGAACGCACACCAGTCTATCTTAAATAGCCCAACATGTGAATAATTGGCGCGTTTTGTAAATTTTGAGACGCGTTCCTCTCATAACTTCTCGGCCTAGCCATATCGACGGGATTCTTGAGCTAAGTAGCAACATTGCACAGGGTCAGACTTCAAACTTGTTGCCGCTCGTAATGAGATTGATAAACGCCAAGGTTTGTTCCGACCTTCGCAAAAGGCTTCCAAATCCTCTAAAGGTTTGACGCGAGATGCTTCCGTTCATTACCTTGGATGTGGTGAAAGAAGACAGACGCATGATAACGAATGAAAACAACTTTTTTTTCTTGTCACAACTGGCATTACATGATGTAATCAGCTTGAACTTGCACCACTGCGACCACACTGGGATGCCTCTTTTTGACGTCCCCGGATGGACAGTAGAGGCGCCTGCTATTGCAGAAGCCTCTGCTAAGACGTCAAAAAAACGCAAGCGCTCCGCAGTCGAACCTCACAACCTGAAGGCGGCAGAAGCCAACTTTGAGAAACTCATCAAACAGCTCGAGCATTCATCATCGTCTGGAAACTCGGTGAAGGCCCCCGAAAAAACAAAAACTATCAAGAAGAAAAAAACGGAAGCGATTCCTCAGGACGTCAAGTCAAAAAAGGGCAAAGATAAGCAAACGAAGAAACATGTTGCGAACCATCCACAGCCAGCCCCCCCAAAGACACAAAAAGAGCTGAATCCTCCATCCACACCGCCGAAGAAGGCAAAAAAGAAACTTGATACGCCTTCAACCTCTGCATCTAATGGTCTCACTGCCCTCCAAAAAGGGATGAAGGAAAGTCTAGATGGTGCGCGTTTTAGGCAAGCTTGTGTGACATCTTTCCTCATCTCTCCTCACGTCTAATCACATCTTGCAGGATGATTAACGAGAGCTTGTATAAGTCGGATAGTGCGTATGCACGTCAAATGATGAAAGACGACCCTCGTGTCTTCGAAGAAGTATGTCCCCCGCGAAACTCTCAACTTGGACCTGCATTGAAACGCATATTTTAGTACCACACCGGATTCCGACATCAAGTTCAGTTGTGGCCGACAAATCCTGTTGAACATTATATCTCAGTCCTTTCGGAATACCCTCAAGGAACAGTTATCGCAGACCTTGGATGCGGTGACGCAGCTTTGGCTCGTTCTCTGACTCCCAAGGGATTATCCGTGATCTCTTTGGATCTTGTTTCTGATGGAGTGTTTGTGGTAGAGGCTGATATATGCGACAAAATTCCGTTGCCCGGTTCTGGAGCAAGTCAGGACGACAAGTCAGAGGGGGAAGGTCATATCGTGGATGTTGTCGTATGTGCACTCAGTTTGATGGGCACCAATTGGCCGAATTGTATCCGTGAAGCATGGAGGATACTGAAGCCCAGGTTCGTATCCAGTGTTTGTGTTCCTCAGTCGCTTACTGGTGAATCCGTTGATATAGCGGCGAGCTTAAGATTGCAGAAGTGGCCAGTCGATTCACTAATGTTACGGAGTTTCGGAATCTTGTGGAGTCAATCGGGTTCCGGCTCAAATCCAAGGTATGTCCTTCTTTCTTTCTGGTAAGTATATTCGTTGACCCTCATCAACTACAGGACGATTCGAACTCGCACTTTACGCTATTCGAGTTTAAAAAGATCGCAGTAAAAGGGAAGAGCCAGGATGAATGGGAAGAGGCGTTAACAAAAGCTCGATTGCTTAAGCCTTGTGAATACAAGCGTAGATAGCAGCACTTGCTCAAAACTGGGGATAAGATAACCAAATAGTAATCTTATCACATCACGAACTCATTAAGGCAATCATACAACTTCGGACCATAACATGCGTTCACCCCACCCTCCTTTCCATTCTTCCCTTACACAATGACTTCCACCACCAAGCTTAACGTTCTGTCTCACCCCATCGTCAACGCTGAATTGTCTAAACTTCGACAGACCAAGACGGGCCCTAAAGAGTTCCGAGAGGTGAGGCAGGCCAAACTTCAGTTCCCAACAACTAGTTATCTTCAACTCTTATGCCAGGGAATTCACAAGATCAGCTTTATCCTTGGGATTGAGGCCAGTCGTACTCTCGAAGAGTCCAAGTTTGAAGGCGTAGGGTTACATGTCTGTATTCATTGCAGGGAACCTTGTTGATCAAGAGTCTAAACAGGAAACGCCTGTTGCTCCGTTCATTGGAACCACCATCAAGCCGAGAATCGGTCTCACTCCCATCTTAAGAGCGGGATTGGGTATGACCGAAGCCTTGGTATACTTTCGTTCATTCACAGATCTTGTTTAACATCTCAAAATCGCACAATCAGTTATCCCTCTTTCCGTGAGGTCGCCCAACTTTTCAAAATCTCTTCATAACACTGTCTTAGGAACGCGCCAGTATATCATCTCGGCCTCTTCAGAGAAAAAGTCACCCTCCAACCTGTGGAATGTAAGCGTATCATGTTGAGCAGGAAGTCCCTTCTTCGAATCAGTTCAAATTTCAGATTATTCGAAACTCCCTTCGTCGTCCAATGCGCCACAGTCGGGGAAATTCGCATCACATGACTCAGATCATAAAGACGTGATTATGGCGCGAGTCGATGATCAAGAATTTTTCGGAGAACCGGCAATGACAAGATTTCCTGGAATTTGCAGTTCTTCTCCTCAACCAAAATGTCGACCCCCAAGTCGTCCGGTGCTTCGACGCCCTTTTCGTCTACAGCGACCCTTTCTTCACCGCCATCTCCCATCTTAAAAGGTTCTCTTGCCACTCCTGATCAGGAACTTTATTACAACCCCCGTATCACTGCATCCAATCTTGTGGAGTATATATCTTCACAGAATTCGTCCAGCTCGTCTGTATACATCTACGATCTTGCGGAGCAAGCAGGTTTTGGCACATGGACCAAAGAATGGGTCAAGTCTAACCCCTACGCTGCCCCAGTAGTGAACCTCCAGACCCGTGCAGGAGCTGGTCTTAGCCTTGTCGGGAGGTTGTCGGAGGGGACCAGCCAGGACTCTATCAAAGGCGCAGTGTTGACTGCATATACCACCCCCACTGGGCTCTCCATGATGGCACCATCACTTTCGCATGTACCAGCTGCTACTCCGTCTAGCAGGTTGATCATTCAAGTCCCTGTTATTCTCTCTTTGGGCGAAACATTCTCACTCTCCCATTCTCTCGCTCCACTCGCATCCGCATGGCCCATTCTGCCTGAGAATGTTGTTGTCCTGCTTTCTGCCACGCCTCAGCAGACCGTTGATTTCGCCTCGCTCTCCTACAAACTCACGAACTCTCATGTTATCCATTTCTTCGATCAGCATGGAAGCTCTCGGGAGACAGGACACACCCTTGTGCCATTATCAGCGAAGGATTCTGGAGGTGTTGGTGTGCATGAAGTGCTCGCCAGTGCTGGGTACAGGTTCTTCGATGTCGCTGGAGATCCCCAAGCACATACCGCCCTAGTTCTCCTCAACGGGCCTCTAGCATTGACGGCCGTAGCAATTGCAAGTCAAACGACTGGCTTTGCTGTTGTTATTGTCAATGTTCTTCGCCCATGGGATGACGATGCTCTCCGAAACGCCCTGCCTCCTACTATTACCAAAGTCCATGTTGTAGATGACGTCCCCAATACCTCGACCCAGGGACCACTTTACTCCGAAGTTCTTGGTTCTTTGTTGGGTTCTACCAGCCTCTCTGTCCATGCACACCGTTTCACCCCCTCGAAAACCCACGAATTTTTGAACAGGGAGCATGCCTTCGCTTCCTTCGCCGCTGGTCTCCTGCCTTCAGCTCCCTCAGCTCCATCTTTCGCGCATGCGTCTACTCTTAAGCGGCTATTAATTTTTGGCGCCCCTCAGTCTCCCCTCTCCGCATTGTCACGGGTCGTCGAGTCCCTCTTCGTTTCCAGTAAAGGTGTCAGCGTCCGTTCTTTGACAGACTATGATGCTTTTTCCAAATCGGGAGGTATCGCAGCGACGCGTTTAACTCTGTCATCCAAGTCAGAGACTGCACAGTCCCTTCCATTGAGTGTTACTCTTCCCCTTGACTCCGATGGTGAGGGCACCGTCGACTTCGTTGCTGTCCTGGATCAGAGCCTTCTTAAATCGCACGCTGTACTCAACTATGCTCGCCATGGGGCATCCATTCTCGTGATCACAACCTGGACCGCAGAGGAGCTCTATTCTAATCTTTCGCATGAAGTGGCGTCATTTATCTCCGAGCGGAACCTTCACCTCTTCATATTCAACGCCGTTGCCTCTGCCGCAGAGATTTCAGGAACTACTGTTCCCACCACGGAAGTTCTTCAGGTTATTCTTGCGCATCTTGCATTCGTAAGATTATATCTTGGTGGTGCCGCGACAGAGGAGAAGGTTTTGGCTGTTGCTCAGTCGTCTTTAGGCGATGCTGTTGAAGGTCTCCCATTATCCAAACTCAATGTCCATGCTTGGTCAGGTCTGGAGGAGATTGAGTTTACCCAAGTTCCGGATGGAAGTTCACAATTGCAACCCTTTGAATTCAACGCTATTGCAGTAGAGACCGCGAATGGAGACACTGTTGTCAACGGAGCTCGCCTTTCATCATGGCACGATGCTGCAAAGCATCTCATCTTCCCAGCAGCTTTCGCTCCCTCTGTACAGTCATCAACGGAAGAATACCCACAAGATCCTGCCTTGCACCCCGAAAGCCCCGATCGCACCTATCTTGTCACATGCACCGTCAATCGTCGCCTTACACCTTTGGAGTACGATCGCAATGTTTTCCATCTAGAATTTGATACCACGGGAACTGGCCTAAAATACGCGATTGGTGAAGCACTGGGTGTGCATGGATGGAATGATGATCAAGAAGTGCTTGACTTCTGTCAATGGTACGGCGTAAGCCCTACCTCACTTGTTACCCTTCCTGTTCCCGGCACGGAGGACAAAGTGCACACTCGGACTGTCTTTCAAGCCCTCCAGCAGCAAGTTGATCTCTTCGGTCATCCCCCAAAGTCCTTCTACACAGATCTCGCTGCATACGCTACTTCATCCGTTGATCGGCATGCTTTGCTCTTCATTGGTTCGCCAGAAGGCTCGGCGACATATAAGAAGCTTTCTGATAAGGATACTGTCACATTTGTCGACGTTCTTCTGAAATTCCCTTCCGCGAAGCCTGCCATCGAATGCCTTTGTGAACTCATCGGGGATATCAAACCCAGGCATTACAGCATTGCAAGCGCTCAAAGCGTTGTAGGCAACCGAGTCGACCTTTTGGTCGTTGCGGTCGAATGGAACACTCCATCAGGTGGGTATAATTTCGTTAGCCTTATTTGTCGTTTACTAAATATCATTACAAACGTACAGGTGCTCCTCGGTTCGGACAATGTACGCGATATCTTGCAAATCTCCGCGTGGGGCAACAGGTAACCGTGTCCATCAAGCCCAGCGTCATGAAGGTAACTCTTATTTCTCTTGTTCCATCTTGCGAAGTGTTCTGAAACATTCGCGATCGTAGCTTCCTCCCAACCCCAAACAGCCTGTCATCATGTCTGGTTTGGGCACTGGAGCCGCACCATTCCGTGCTTTCCTCCAACATTTTGCCATGCTTGCTTCGCAAGGTCAAGAGATCGGCCCTGTTTATTACTACTTTGGTTCCCGCCATCAAGCATCCGAGTATCTTTACGGCGAAGAGATCGAGGCGTTCATTCTGGATGGAGTCGTTACTCGAGCTGGCTTGGCGTTCTCTCGAGACGGTCCCAATAAGGTCTACATACAGCACAAGATGCTTGAGGACTCCGAGGCGCTCGCACGGATGCTTCATGATGAAAACGGAGCTTTCTATCTTTGCGGTCCTACGTGGCCTGTACCGGATGTTTACGAGGCTCTCGTCAACGCTCTTGTGAAATACAAAGGCTTTGACTCAGAAAAGGCAGGTGAATACTTGGAAAGTTTGAAGGAGGAGGAGAGATACGTCTTAGAGGTAAGACGAACCTCTTGTTATGTGACCGCATTGTTTATCTGACATCTTCGTGATCAGGTCTATTAAACATGATATTGCTCATCGCACTGAGGAGATTCAAGCAAAATGGATATATACACTTGCAATACCACACACATTACAACTACATACATCTAGACACTACGATGATATACTAAATCTTGGGATGTACATCGTGGATATTTCTATAAACCTACTGTCCAAGACAAGGTCTGAATGCTGTCGAGATTCCTTTCTCCAAAACAAAGAAACAAAGCTAGAAGTGAAAAAAGTCCAGGAAAAAAAACAAGTTCAGAGTTGTTTTATGCCGATTTAGCAGCTTTGAGCTCGTAAAGATACCATACAAGAAGGCCAGAGATGAACAGGCCGACGACAGTGATGACAACTGCCATTGCAATTTTGCCGGCCTTGCTGAGTGACGGCAGCCCACAACTGTGGGGAAAGGCACCGTCGCATGGAAATCCTTTGGGTTTCACTTTGTTGTATGCTCCCACTTCCAGGGAAGTGAAGTATGGATCGGTCGTGTCATTCATGGCATGCATCACGGCCAATGTCAGCATCGGTGCATTGTAATCAAGCGCCACCTAAATTCAATTGAGAACAAGAACACGACATAGACAGAAGGCGATAAGAGGGACAAACCTCAGTTTCGGGCCAATCGCTCCGGATATTGTAGAAGTTGTCGAATTTATCAGGACCGCCCACAACCGCCCCGTAAATAATGTAGGTTTCGTTTACAGGAGAAGTGTCCAACGTGGAAATATCGTTGCCTCCACTTGCCATAGCTGAATGGGGATTAGAAGGAGAGTTTGGATGCATCCCAACAACATATGGCACTGATATTGCCTTTCAGTTTCACTCCCGGGTAATTTAAAATTACCTACCGCTCATAGGGTTATTTCCGAGGGCATAGTCAAGCTGGTTTTGGGCGTAGGTCTGTAATAGAAGTTATGACACCTCAGCGAAGGACATTTGAAAGTAGCATAGTCTTACTAGATATGACGCTTTCTTCGCGGGCGTCGACGCAATCTGAGCATATCTCGTGAGTAACATAGCAGCATTGAGAGCCGGATTGAGGCTGGCGTCGTCAGAGTCGCCACTATAATACAACAGGCCACCTATGCATTGTTCATGGGGTTAAAAGAAAGTCCTACGTGGCAGAAAAATGAACCGACTTCTTGTCAGATATCCAGGACCTTGCTTGTCGATAATATTGTCAAAGTATCGTTCGGCCTCATCTCTCCATTCCGATAGATTTGCGGCTATACTTGAATTTGACTGTGCAATCTGGGAGAATAAGACCGCAAGACCAGGTGTTTTTGAGTCCCAGTTGAAAACGCCGTTTTGGCCGGAGAGTTTGAAATTGTTATAGTAGTTCTCCGCCTGCTTGTAAAGGGAGGTTGAGTCAGTTGCCCAAGCCAGAAGAAGCGCAGCCAAAGTGAGTTCATCTGTGTACGACGAAGACCCGTAACTTTTGGCTATTGCTGGGACAGAGGTTTGATAGGTCGTTTGTCCTCCTGTTGCGTTCACAGCGAATGTATAGAGTTGCTGTGCATGCGTCAACAATTGTTTCGCGTAGGTTGAATTTTGTAACGACGCTGGAGACGAATAAGGTCCACCAAAGGATTTGTTGGAGTACAGGCTTGCACAGGCAGAGAAAGCCGCCGAAGCGCCTGCAGCAGCATCAGTCCCAGGATGGGTGTCGTTGATCTGATATGATGGTCGCGGCAAGGGGATATTTTGGTCGCCACCCCAATAGGCATCATCGACATCCGCTGCGTCAATGTTAGTGAGTCCTACCAGGACCTGAGGCAGAACTCACTGCTTCCCACAAGGACAAACAGCGTGCTTTGGGAAGGGTGTGCCTGCAGGGAATCAGGGTTGAAGTATAGGCAGGAAGTAAACGACACACTTTCATGAGCCAGTCGAGACCCCAACGAAGCATGTCGTCCAGATATGCCGTTTGATTCGTAGCATCATAACCTGTTAGAAGAGTCAGCCGAAACATTACAAAGGGAAGAGATGTTTGTTTACCTTGGCCGAAATCCGTTGCGCCCCAACATATTGATTGTAGAACGGCACTCTACATGCGAGAGTTAATCAGTTTCAAGTTGAAATGAGAAGAGTATCCGTATACCAATGGAAACGTTGCCTTGATGAAGTCTGCCTCGCGTTAACCAGGTGAATATTGGGCAGAAATGACGCAACAACAAACCTCCAGCATCAAAATAACCACCTGGAACTTGCAATCAGCACACGACATCGAATGATACTTTCCATAAACGTACCCGTCAAGTCTAGACCAACATCTTTGCCATCATTTAACGTACTCGAGTTTCGCCATGAGACGCGATTTGTGGAAGGAAGCTTTCCGCTGCGCTGTGCTTCATAGAAATACAACAAGTTTCCGACGAGATTTGACCACTGTGGGTTTGGTTGACCAGATGTTCGTAGAGCACCATCCGCGAGGTTCGGAGGGATATAAGGTGGGTATGGAAGCGGCAGCTGAGCGTAAACAAAAAAAGAAAATTGACAGAGATAGAGTAGAAAAAGCATCGTCCTGGGGATCATGGTAGACAGTCGTTGCAAGTCGTAGCAGGCGTTTCACTTTGGCAAGCGTTCATTTAGCAGTTCATTTCAACAATCCAAGGTTAAATACGTCACGTGTCTGGCGATAAACTTGGTTCTCTCGTACCACAAAGAAAGAATACGCGACCAAAGCAAACGCGACCGCAGCATGGCCATTGCTGGATCCATGCCTGATTCAACATATCCGCCTCGAGTGACATTCGCAATCTTCATTCTTCCGGTTGTCTCTTACCAGGTATCACATCCTTGGGAATTAAAACCTGAACACAACTGGTCATCTGGGTCTCATTGCTTGCAGTTTATGACGTGTATAGGCCCAAAACGTTAAAGGCACGTGTAGTACATGCAAGGCATAACCTCGAGGCTAGAAGCATAAGATCCTTGAGACTTTGTATCCCTTCAGAAATTCTCTCCTGAGTGCAATATTGAACTTGGAACTACGATGAACGACGCGGGTACAGAATTGTTCCCTTCCACATCTCAACCTCTAGCCCACAGAGTGTATGTTAAGAGGCACTCTAGCCTGATTCATGTCTAACGTTCTCCACAGTGGTCTATGCTTCGAACAATTAAGAGGTGGGTACAGGTCCGTCTTTTCAGCGCGTCAGTAATTCACCTATTCCATACCAGGCGAAATCCTTCAAATGTTGGGAAATGACGCTCTCTATACAGAGAAGATACAGAAACTAGAAGCCGAGTTAAGCGTCTATAAAAGGGCTTACAACGATATTGACTCAGAGAGACGACATCTTGAAAAGCTGAGACATGATGCAGTAAGAGAGAAGGAAGATCTAGAAAATCAAATTAAGGTGAGGTCTCCTCCGTATTCCCCCCCCGGTATTTCTAGCTTATATTTTTCTTTGGAAGGGCTATCGTGTTGTCACCCTCCTTGACGGAGATGGCGCCATATTTTCTCCTGAACTAATTGCCCAAGGAAAAGTGGGCGGGCACGTTGCGGCCCAAAAGTTATCAGACTCGGTTCTGCAACACTTGTCTTCGAATTTTGGAGGCAACCAATATCAACTTTGGGTGTACGTGTTCTTCAACAAACGCGGTCTGGTGGACACTTTTGGTCGGGTCGGGAACCATCTCGTCAAGACGAGATTCGACGATTTTGTTATAGGATTTAACCAGGCCGCTGAGCGGTTTGCAATGGTGGACGTCGGGGACGCTAAGGAAGCCGCCGATGCTAAAATCAAAGGTCTGTCCTTCCATTAACCGCAGCCGCAATACCACTTTGAACAAGGTCTCTATACAGCTCGCCTTGAGGACGAACTTCGCCTCCCGCAGACTTTTAAAATTTTATTCGGAGGTGAGTATGGTAGTGGCATATCCTAGTAGTTGTTTCACCGAAAAGGACCGATCCAGGATGCCACGACAATGGCTATGTTACCAATCTTCGATCGCAGATCACGGCCGGATTCAAACAGAAATTAATTCTACTTCGCGGTTATACTGAAATGGCGGCGGGAATTGTCGATCTTGAACTCCCAGTGTTGACAATTCCTGAACTGTTCTTGGAGAAAAAACTAGTCGTTCCCATGCATTGCTCTCAGACGGCTCCGATTGTCAGCACTCCAGCCATCATTCCAAAGACTCCTTCGCCTGCTAGCTCGCCACAGGTTCAATCATCGGTACCTGCAGCTTTCGAAAACGAACAGGGAAACCCCCTTCCGTTTTCTGATGCCGTTCTGGAATCTGTTAATATCCAAAACAAACGCCGCCTTTCTGTGCCGCCCAGCTATTCCTCTGCAGTGCAGACCGCTCAGAAACGTGTTCCAACGCCCGACTTGGACTCGACCGCGAGCACCACAAGCGAGGCGAGTGACGATTTGCCTGACATCACAACTTCATTCAGGGGGTCGAGACATATTAACCCGAATATTGTAAGTTTGATGGCTTGTCGCTGGAATGTAACATTGCAACTCAACATGAACATCATGGTTTTAGCCATTGTCAAAACGTGGGTTGTGTCAACTCGTTTGTTCGGAATCTTGCGCTGATCAGCATCATAGATAAACCACCTCCATGCACATTGTTCTACCTGGCAAACTGCAAGCACGGAGCTGACTGCAAATATGGACATGATTATCTCCTAGAGGTAGAGCACTTTAACGAGATCCGTTTGAATGCGAAGAAGGCACCATGTCCCGCCATTAACAAGGGTATGACATACGAACATTTTTCTATTGATCCGTGATTTCTCAAATGCCAGGATTACAGGAGAAGTTTGCGTCTGGGGTGACGATTGTTGTTATGGGCACTATTGCTCTTTGTCGACCAAGTGCCATTTCTTCAAACAGGGACGTTGTAAATTTGTAGGAGGTGAGTGGTTTCGATGACATTGACTACGATAAAGATGTAGCTAATCATATCTGTCTGGTATGTGGCTTTAGTTGACATGCACAAGGAGCCGAAGTCAAACGGGTCTGAGATGTGAAAGGGAGAGAGATGCGGGCGGTCAATCAACCGGCGCCTATGTAAAGTAGTAATATGTCCTGTAACACTATCGTATGTATGTTGGGGGCTGAGAATGGAATAAAATTTTGAACTCCGCGAGCTAGCAGCGGGCTTGATCGAACGAATCTTCCGCGGCGCCATCACAACTAACAAGTGGAGAAACAGAGGTGGCGATTACATTGGTTCGTTTTTTTTTTCACTCTGGAATCAACACAGATGGGCGTATCCTTGATATCAGTATATCCTGATGGGCTGCAACATTGTTAATGAACAGACACAGCAAACTTCGTAACTGTTTGGCGGTGTACGCTATATTGGTTCTGGCTGGATCTGTTCGTGTGACTTTCGAAGCTTCTTGACCAAGTTTCCTGTTCCATTGGTACCTTTCTGGCAAGAGAAGCCGTTTTTTAGCTTTCATTTGGATGCAAAGCCGTCGTACTACTTAAAGCCACCGCACCTTTTGACTCATTCATTGCCCTCATCCCCACTTCACCCCTTCATCGTCTTAGCCTACCATGGCGACCCAACCGCTGGCAGAGGCCAGCCAGCAGCTTTGGTATGCCCTACTTGGATCTGGTTTTCGCGGGGGTCACTTACGTCAAGAAACTCTGATCTTTTAGGGACGAGACACTCACGAGGCTTTTGAGTGAATATCGTCTCGACCAGTTCTGGTAAATCTTGGCTAACACCCTCATCTCACAGATCTATCTACGGTGACCGTGAAGCGTAACGTCGAGTTGGAGAACCGAGTCTCTGAACTCGAGGTTGAGCTTTCGGTTTGGAAGCAGGCTCATTCAGTTGCACTTGAGGCTTCTGAACGTGAGATTAAAGCACATAATGTGCAAGTCGCGGCTCTCAACCGGCAAATATCCAACCT